>CM071941.1:1300000-1340000 GCA_036784905.1 Acrossocheilus fasciatus
GGTGCAGCAGATCTCTGACCCACATAACGCCGCTCGCGTCTGACAGAAACAGGACTCTAGAGGAGCAGATGCTCGGTCTGATCGCTGACGGATATAAAGAGCGATACGCGCTGACAGAGACTGAGCACTCGCACAGATGACTATGGGATGAGGTCACTCGGCAACCTGTTGCTAAGGCGTCTCAATGGCCCTCATGAGAGACGATGGCTTGTTTGTTTCATTTGTTCATTGTGAACACACACACACACACACACACTCAGGTCTGCTGCACACTTTATAGCCTATAAATCATTCTAAGGCTCTAAATGATCAACATGATCAAACATTGCTGTTTCACACCATCTACTCCATGCCTTCTGTCGTCTGATTAATAGTTTAAAGAGATCGTTTAGTGTAATCTTGACTGATTTTGATCAAGTAAACATCAAGTAAACACCAACACTTGCTGGACTGAAGCACCTCAGCTTTACTTGATTCTCCATCAATCATTTGAGTCTCTCAATCAGCATTGCATTATATGTTTGGATCGTTTCAATCTCATCTTACTGAGACATATTATTGGAGATATAGAGCGACCGCTGATATTTACATCATTTTATGTCAGTATCTGCTGCACTGTTATAAACATCTCATTGATATACATTTATATTTCATCATATAAATATCAGCATCAGCACCAAATTGCATATTTTTGCAATTAAATTTAGTGTTTTTTCCTCTCTTATTCTTACTTTTTCAGACTATATAAGCCATAAAAGCCTGATGCATCAAATATGATACAACACACACAAAGCTGTTTTAGATTTTTACATTTACTCTTCTGATTCACACTGAATCTGATGTTTAGCAGGATATTATTCACGCTGCTCTTTCACATGCAATGAGCAATTCAGGTTCAAAACACTGTTTTGTTTTGAGCATCAAACAGCATTGAACATCCTGCTAAACATCTGCTTCAGCGTGAGTCAGATGAGACTAGGGATGGGTAATTTTTCAGATTTTATCGATTAATTCGAATTTAATGTTTTGCCAGTATTTTATTTTTTAGAAATCGAGAAAGAAAGATGGGAATGAACTTCTTTTAACTTGAGCACTGTGTTTTTATAATGCCGTTTTATGCATGAGACACTGCAAGAGATGCGTGTGCAACAGTAAAATGCGTATATGTTGAATGGAAATGCAGTGAAGAACTACTAGTCTACTGTATTTCATGTTTGTATTTCATGTGACAGGCTGAAAGCTGCTGTTGCTTTTACAGAACATTTATAGTTAATAATAGTCTGCTGGTGTTATATACCATCAGTTATTTGAATTACCGTGACTTTTCAGATTTTTATATCTGATGTAATATGTATAATAAGTTTGTGCAAGATGTAGTTGTTGCTCATGCATCTTTTCTGCAAAGATATTTAACAAGTGATTTGTTGACTACTTCATGTGTGGACAGAATTTTCTTAAACTAGAGGGTTAATAAAGAAAAAGTTACTTGAATCGTGTTGTAGTTACATTTTTAAGTTAAAAATCGTAAAAAAAAAAAAAATCGGTCAAATGAGATGTAAATTTTTTGTCATATCGCCTGCATTGCTCCTGTAGTTCGACGCACCTTCCTCTTGGCCGAGTGCTGCAGGAGTTCACTGATCTGGATCTTGTCCTGCTGTAATCTCCTCTTCATCAGTTTGGAGCAGTTGACGTTCACGGCCTCCAGGATGTGACACGCGTTATACTCCACGAACGGTCGGCTGTCGATCAGCAGCACGCGGTCCAGGCCGCCCTCCAGCAGAGCCACCAGACCCTCGGCCCCGATGGGCCGCGCTGTGCACTCACACATACCCACAATCCCTCAGTCTTTCTCTGCGCTAACAGTCTCTATGTCTCAGTGACGCTGCCGGCGGACCCTCAGGAGATCAACGGCCCCATTGTAGCAGCGGATGATGTCACTCTGGTGGCGGCCTAAAACGTGTGAGAAAAAGCCAGAGGAAACTCCAGAGGAAAAACGCACTTTGTGTGTGTGTGTGTGTGTGTGTTTGGGGCGCAGTGGCTGATGGGAGTTTCTTTCACACCATCACAGGGGCTCCACAGACGAGCGACAGCTCCTGACCGCTGAGCTCCATCATGAAGATCTCCTGCTGAGACACAAAAACAACCTGTGAGCACTCATGTCCAGTGTTAAAGGGATATTCTGTCATTAATTACTCACCCTCATGTCGTTCCAAACCCGTAAGACCTTCGTTCATCTTCGGAACACAAATTAAGATATTTTTGATGCATGCCGTGAGCTCTCTGACCCTCCCATAGACAGCAAGCATCCCAACACGATCAAAGTCCAGAAACGTAGTAAGGACATCGTTAAAATAATCCATGTGACATCAGGGGTTCAACCGTAATTTTACGAAGCTACGAGAATCTTTATTCAACAATTCGTCTCCTCCGCGTCACCCTATAGAGTATCATATACGTAAACAACATATGAATGCGCGGATACGTTGTTTATGCTCAGATCAAAGCGTAAACAGCATATCTGCATAAATACGTTGTTTACGTATGTGTGAGACGAATTGTTGAATAATTTGTAATATTATTAATATTTATAATAATATTTTTGTTTTCTTTGCGCACAAAAAGTATTCTCGTAGCTTCGTAAAATTACGGTTGAACTACTGATGTCACATGGATTATTTTAACGGTCTCCTTGCTACGTTTCTGGAATGCATCAAAAATATCTTAATTTGTGTTCCGAAGATGAACGAAGGTTTTACGGGTTTGGAACGACATGAGGGTGAGTAATTAATGACAGAATTTTCAATTTTGGGTGAACTATCCCTTTAAGCCCCGTTCACACCAAGAACAAGAGTTATAAAGATAACTATAAAAGATAAAGATATTAGCGTTTACACCAGTGGATGATATCGTCTGTTTATTCTAAGCGCACGCTCATCTGCTGCTTTAAATTGTCGAGCTCGTTATAGCAGGATGGATTCTGATTGGGCGTCAATGTTCGTATCGTTCATCAGCTGGAAAAAAATCGTTTTGAAGTTGATTCCAACAAAATCATTTCTCTGTGCATTTATTGTTATAGTTGTGGTGTGGACTCTGCTAATCTTTAATATTGAGAACGATTTTTAAAACTATATCTTTATCGTTATCGTGCTTGGTGTGAACGGGCCTTTATTTTTTAAAAGTAATGCATTACAATATTGCATTACTCCATTAAAAAGTAACTAACTATGTTACTTAGTTACTTTTTTATGGAACATAATGCATTACGTCACCTTGGCTGGGCTTGTTTATTTGTTTTTTTAATAACAAATAAAACAAAACAAATAACAAAAAACCCAAAAGTTATAATTCTGGCAACTGTAAGGGCTCTTTCGCACCAAAAGTTAAATTAATAAGCCTCAACACTGGCACAGGAGAGCTGTCAGACAATAAATGGGAAAAGAAAGTAACTTGTGTTACATATTTGAAAAAGTGTATTTTCTTGTAAATTTAAAAGTAATGTGTTATTTTACTAGTTACTTTAAAAAAGTAATCTGATTACATAACTCTGTAGCACATGCAAACTCTCTAATGCTTTAATGGTCTAAATTGGACATTTAACAAATCCAAAAGTAATATGCATGTTAATTATGTGAGAGTTACTGTGATTTCATCATTAAAACGGCTCATTCGAACAGAATGTGCTGTTTCATAGTGTATATTTTGGTGAAAGCAGCTTTGAGTTCACGAGTGCGTGTTAGTGTGAGCGCTAAAAACAAGAAAGTTCTGCTTTAGTTATGTCATCTTGTCATTAATGTTTACAGAACTACACAAGAAACCAGTGAAATTCCCCTGCGTGCCATAAAAACCTGCCAGTCAGTCCTGTATGACGAGAAAATCTCAACAACAACAACGGCAGCAGCACACGACAGGCAATTAAACATACGATACAGCGATCCAAAATGACAGCAGCTGTACCATCAACCACCGATTACGTCATGATCAGGATGAATTCTGATTGGTGCTGTCGTTTATCAGCTGGAAAAAATTGCTTTTCAAATACGTAACCAAAGTTGCTTTGTTTTCCCCCTTATTCACTGTATCTCTCTTGTCCCCATGTTGAGGGAAATTGGGCGTAAGTGCAGAGACACGTCTTTCAGCATGAGGCTTATTATTTTTGTGAAAGGGCCTTTACAGTTGCAAAAAATGGGGGGGGGGTGTAATTTTGTAATTAAAAACAAACAAACAAGCCCAGCCCAGGTGACAAAAAGTAATGCAAAAGTAATGTAATACATTACATTCCATAAAAAGTAACGCAATTAGTTACTTTTTTTTATGGAGTAATGCAACATTGTATTTCCATTACTTTTAAAAGTAACTTTCCCCAATACTGCTTATTGCTATTATTGTAGCACCTATTATTAAGTCTTTATAGTTATAGTTATGAATAGTTATCACGGGCCTTAAAAACAGTAACTATAACTATTAGCGCATCCACACTAGTGGACGATAACAATCTCTTTGAAGACGAATGGATTCTGATTGGCTGAAGAAAGTTGGAAAAAAGAAAAATTACTCTGAAAGTGATTTTAACAATATCGTTCCTCCCTGTCGTTATCATTGTAGCAATGGTGTGGGCTTCGCTATTCTCTTAAAGTTAGAGTGATTATTAAAACTGTACAGTTATCTTTATGGTCATCGTCTTTAGTGTGAACCTGGCGGCTTTATGTCACGTATGTCTGGATTAAATCAAATCTCCCGACATTATCTGGAAAAACTATCAATATGTCCATCTGTTTGTTTCACAAACGCTTCCATCTCACATTTGTCATTACTATACTAACATGTATGAACTATATTGGCAAGACTTCATAAAGACTGCATGAATTCAGAATGTAAACTAAGTAAATCATGACGTCAGGATCACTGTCACAGAAGCATCAGCCGAAAGAGTGAAAGCGAAGTCCAGATGTGAGCGAGACAGAAGCCATGCTGACATGAGAAGATCAGCTTCACACGCGTGTGCGGAGGCGGCAACATGAGATCATGTGACGTCATCATGAACAGGGTCTGTTCGGGCCTCTGGGAGAAAAGTGTTTCCATCCCCCATCAAATATTGAACAAAACCAGAGTTTCAGCATCTTGTGTTTCCCTCTAATAACATGAAACTGGAGCAACGAGCATTTCCTCATATAAAACACAGATCTGATTACAGACGTCATGGAGTTGTTTCTCACAACGTTTATTTCTGGATCTGTTTTAGGACCGTTCAGGATTCGTTTGACACTGATGAGCTGCACGCAAACACTCAACATTTATTCATGAGCATTTGATTGTTTTTCTCAGCTTTTAAAATGTTGACGAACGCATTGGCATCACAGTTCGAGTCGCATCACGGTTTCAATTTTCTCTGACCTTGTTTGCGAAAGGCTGAGCTGAATTAAAACTGTTTGCTGTGTGTTTTTCTGAACGAAGGTTAATAGCTCAACCTGCCTGGCAGAGATAACAGTCATGGGGGACTTTGACCTGTTGGTCGGCCATCAGAACACAAACAGATCAAACGAGGCTGAAATAAAACCACAGACGCTTTAAAGGCCTGAGACGCTGTAAATGAAACGTGCAAACTGATCTTTCCAGTCTCTGAGGTGAACATCAGCCCAAAGTCATGCTGAAACCTGACTGAAAATGATGTTAAAAACAGATTTTAACAAAAAGATTTTATGCATAATGAGGGACATTTAATCATAAACATATTTTGAAATGTCTATGCCTTACTACTTCCAGTTGCTCATTCAAACAGATGGGAGAAATAAAGTAGATGAGTAAAGTGTGTGAACAAACTTTGAGGTTGGCTTGAGAAAGCCTATCCTAGCTAGCATGGTTTAGCATGATTAGCATGTCATTACCATTTTGCTAACATAATTAGCATGTCATTAACATGATTAGCATGTTGCTAACATGTTTTTAACATGTTTTAACTTGTTAACATGTTACTAGCATATTTCTGGCATGATTAGAATGTTGCTAACATGTTGTTAACATGTTTTAGCATGTTGTTAGCATGCTGTTAGCATTTTTCTTGCATGATTAACATGTTGCTAGCATGATTAGCATGACGTTAGCATGAATAACATGTTGGTAAAATGTTTTTGACATGTTTTAACTTTTTAACATGTTACTAGCATATTTCTGGCATGATTGGAATGTTGTTAACATGTTGTTAAAATGTTTTAGCATGTTGTTAGCATGCTGTTAGCATTTTTCTTGCATGATTAACATGTTTCTAGCATGATTAGCATGAATAACATGTTGGTAAATGTTTTTGACATGTTTGAACTTTTTAACATGTTGCTAGCGTATTTCTGGCAAGATTAGAACGCTGCTAACATATTGTTCGCATGATTAACATGTTGTTTGCATGTTTTTACCATGATTAGCATGTTGTTAACATGTTTTAACATGATTAGCATCATGTTTCTTGCACGATTAACATGTTGCTAGCATGATTCCCATGTTGTTAGCATGTTGCTAATGTGTTTCTATCATGATTACTATGTTGCTAGCATGTTTTAAAGTGGTCAAAGTACACAACTCTTATCACTTGAGTGAAAGTACAGATACTGCTGGCCAAACATTACTCTATTACAAGTGAAAGTAGTTACTTTTAAAAGTTACTTACCGTAATATAAGATGACCTTGATTATAAGACGACCCCCCTTTTCCATATGTACCTTTTGGAAAAAGGCTTTTTGAAAGCCAAATCTTGTTTGTTTGTTTGTTTTTTTTCTCTCTCTGTAAAACACATTTTTTCTTAACTTATTTTTCCTATTTTAATTTTTGTTTTGAAAGTATGATAAATACTGGTAAAATGTACCAACAATGGCATTGAAAAATATTTGACATACCATAAAAATAACAGGTAGCCCATCTGAATTATATAACATTTAGGCTATCCATCTCATAGTAGCCTACCAAAATTTTATTAACAGTAGAAGTGAAATCTTATTGTAGTCTTCAAATCTGGGTACTGTCTTATGTTTTAAAATCCCTTACAGAGGAAGTTTGGTCCCATCAGACTAACATGACACTCACGACTCGTGCCGCTGTAAGCTTTTCTTTTTCTTTTGTTTTCACTCGTGATCTTTACAACACACATTACATATTTCATGGCACACTCATTTTATGCGTGTTTGGCGCCACCTATTGTTGTGGGTGTATTACTGACATGTCAAAGTCTAGACCCCGAATATAAGACGACCGCGTTTTTTCAGATGCATTTCCAAGAAAAAAACATTGTCTTATATTCGGGTCAATACGGTAAGTACCAAAAGTAAATTTCTTTTTTTTTTTTCTTGTTTTTTTGTCAATGCACTGTTTTATTATTTTTGTATGTAATACTTGCAATACCTTATGCCTCTTTGAAGCAACTTTCAATACATTACACCTACTGAATACACTGACTAGCTTGTAGTGTCTCTGGAATGAAGAGCTTTTAGAATGTTAAAAACCCATTGAAATGAAAAAAATGAGTTGACCAAAAAAAAAATTAAATAAAATTAACATCCCTACCCACCGCTGGTAGTGTTCATCCACATTTGAACTGAGTGGACAGTGGAACTGCTGTAAATACAGACTGATAATAAAAAAAAATCAAACCTGCTTTAAATCCCAGCAACACAACTGTCTGTAGCTGTATAACTTTACAACAGCAACGCTGCTTTACCAAAAAAAAAGCAAGATTTCTTAAAAACAAAAACTTCAAAAATGCTCTCTAATTGCTCTCGCGATACTTTGATGTCATACACAGAACTAGAAGTCGACCAATAGTGTATTTTACCGATACCGATAGCTAGATTGACCACACTGGCTGATGCCAATTAATCAACCGATAATTATACTGAACGAAAACTAAAATAGTGCTTTATTATTTTTCAAAAAACAGAACTGAACCATATGTAAATGAATAAAAATATTAATTATTATATTAATCATTAAAGTTAGTTCATAGTTTATTGACTAATGTTAAAAGAAACTTTAAAATGTAAAAATGTATTAGTAATAGTAAATGTTGAAATTAACACACTCTAACGAGGAACAATACTCCTACAGCTTTCATTAATCTTAATGTTACAAAAGTATTACCATTTCATTTCAACAGTCATGCTTAAAGATGGCTATTTTTAAATATTTACACAAAGGCCATAGCATTGAAATTATATACATATGGATATTGTATATATACTCTCACACTTTCACTGCTTCTATTCGAGAACACTTGATGATTATCTAATCAAAATAACAAAATATGGCAGTCACAAAAGCGCAGCACAGCACTGCGTCTAGGACGTATCACTCACACCAGACAAGTCACGTTCAACGGTTTATTTAATCACCAAACTGGCAAAAGTTTATGTCAAGAATGAACAATGTGGCTCAGATGAGTTTGAGGTTTTTTCAGAGCAAACTGAAAGAGAAAGCGCGATCTATATTACAAGTCTCTATATGACGCATACAGACTTTATTAGAGCCACAGAAAGACAAACTTTTCACTGAAAAATGCGCAATACACAATTTTACAGTCTAGGGTAAAGTCATTATGTACATTAACTTAGATTTGGGACAAATATAATGTAATTTAATGGAAAACTATGTGAATGACGCTCCATGGCGCAACAGGATTTTCTGTCGGCTGCATTTAAACGCGCATCTTAAGTTACAGCACACAGCCTCACGTGTCAAAACAAACAACACGTGCTGTCAGTGATTTCTGCCTCTAGAGGCCGCTCTCGCATTGTATAAAGATAGTGAACCTTCTCAGCCGCTCCAGAAATGGACGAAACCCGGTAAACTATCGGCATGGATTTTTGCTGATAGCCAATAGTTCCAGCAATCAACTATTGGTGCAGATTAATCGGCAAAACCGATACATCGGTCCGTCGACCTCTACACAGAGCGGTCTGTGCAGTACTGTGCACCTATTGTGTTTTATTAGGAGATGCACAACAGTTCTTCTGTGGCTTTATAGATAGTATTTTCATTTACACAATTTTGCAAAATCAGACAACATTGTGTCTAATATGTGACCCTGGACGACAAAACCAGTCTTAAGTGTCAATTTTTCGAAATTGAGATTTATACATCATGAATTATACATCTGAAAGCTGAATAAATAAGCTTTCCATTGATGTATGGTTTGTTAGGATACGTCACTATTTAGCTGAGAAACAACTATTTGAAAATCTGGAATCTGAGGGTGCAAAAAAATCTAAATATTGGGAAAAACACCTTTAAAGTTGTCCAAATTAAGTTCTTAGCAATGCATATTACTAATCAAAAATTAAGTTTTGATACATTTACGGTAAGAAATTTACAAAATATCTTCATGGAACATGATCTTTACTTAATATAGAATATAATGATTTTTGGCATAAAAGAAAAATCGATAATTTTGACCCATATAGTGTATTTTTGGCTATTGCTACAAATATACCCCAGCGACTTAAGACTGGTTTTGTACTCCAGGGTCACGTATATACCACAATATTAAGTTTGCAGAAAAAATAATCCTCAAGTAAAGTACAGATACAGTAAACTAATCAAGTAAATGTATTTCGTTATTGTCCACCTCTGGTTTTAACATGCTGCTAGCATGATATTGCACACTGCCATCATGTTTTAGTATGTTGCTAGCATGCTTTAACATGTTGTCTCAGGCTGGTCGTTAAGCTTTGCTAGTGATAGACAGCTGACACACTGTATAACTTTTAAGGTCTTTGCACACCGAGTCCAAAATTCTCATACGAAATTTTCACACGTTAAAAAATAAATACAACCTCACGTTGTGTCAATCACGTTTACACACTGCCTCTGAAACGTTTGTCTGTCATTAAAAAAATTCAGACCAGGTTCGATTTTCTGCGTTTTCTCATCCGTAGCAAGCATTTTGATAGGAAATGATGACGAATATTTTAAAAAAAAAGAAAAATGCATACGAAAACCAATGTACTAGGACCTTTACTGAACAAAATTTTGACCCCCTCAATGAAAGTCTATGGGACTTTTTAATAGATTTGATTGTCCGTTTAAAGAAAATTGTAAGTACGATCAGTTAGAAAAGATATAGCAACCCAAGTCACACCAGTCTGAAGGTCTGACCCAAGTTTGGTGGTTGTAGCTTCAAAACTCTAGAAGAAGCTTAAAGGGGTCATCGGATGCTCATTTTCCACAAGTTGATATGATTCTTTAGGGTCTTAATGAAAAGTCTATAACATACTATGGTTCAAATTTCTCAATGGCAGTGTAAAAAACACCTTCTTTACACTGTCAAAGCAAGTCAGCTCTGTTTTCATCAAGCCATTATACTCCATGTTGCTTTAAATGCTAATGAGCTCTGCTGACTCCGCCCCTCTCTTCCGTGGAGTGACTAGCCGTACTGTTTACTTCAGCCGCGAAACTGGCTAACTAGCACGTTATTACAAAATGCGATTTGCAGATTCATAAAAACCCTTATACTCACTTCTGTAGATGAAGCTGGATCACAAATGATTCGCACAAACATAGACACATTAAAGCAGATCGGGGAACCTGCGCATTCACTTCAAAGCGAAAGTAACGTTAATCCTCTGCGTCTTCAGCGGCTCAGATGTCGGGAGTAAATGACGACTGCTTTATTCATTATTACATCCAATAACTAAACACTTCAATCACTTAATCTGAGATATCTTGTCTTCCCTGAACCAGAGGCGGACAGCTCTCAGCTCACTCAGGGGGGCGGGTCTAAGGTAAGACGGTCTTGTCAATCAACTATCGTGGGAGGGGCCTGTACATAACTACGCCATTCTGACAGGAATCTCAGATCAGCCTGATTTCAGAAAGGGGATTTAAAAAAAACACTTGGTGGATATTTATCATTACAGGATGGATGTGTACACACACTTCCAACACACATTTATGTGCAAACAACTTATAAAGTGAATTTTGCATCCGATGACCCCTTTAAACAGTAGATCAGTAGGTTGGCTTTCTCAAGCCTGATCTAACCCGGTTTCTTCAGGTAAGACATTTGTGGAAATGAAACAGTGACGTGAGCGCATTCATCTTTACGAGGGGAAATTCTCAATTCCTCTAGAACATCACAGATACGAGTTCCTCATCGCCAGATTCGCGACCACAACAAACCGCCGGGAAGCCGAGGCAGATCCTAATGACAGGCCTCCTCCTGCGCGCCTGTGTTTAACGAGGAGACGATAACGAGCTCCAAACGCACCATGACTCTCAGTGTCTGTCCGCTGTCAGTCGTAAAGAACCCGCACATCACAACGTCGTCTTTAAACATGGACGCAAGACTGTGAGAGGTTAATTTTAGGAAGTTCTCCTTCAGTGCCGTCACACCCCTGGAGCGACGCCAGGCCGCGATTAGCAGACCAACTTCCTCCTCAGACGCTCACAGGACAACATCACACCGACTGACCCTTAATATGGACATCTGAACAGTCACTCCAAACCTTCAGACTCGCTTAAACACGATATAAACACCCAAACCCATCTTTCGCTCGATTAGTACTCTTCTTGTTTTGTAGCGAACAGAGCCGTTCTGTTAGGAAATGCTGTCTTTAAATCAAAGGGAAAGTCTTTCAGAGACTCGTATTTGTAAAGAAATTATGTTTTAGTGCAGGTGGTGACTCTTAATAACACATGCCATGTTTACTCTGAGTTTATGTTTGTAGCATAGAAACAGTCACACAACAACACCATAAGCGCTTTCTGTTCCTCCACAGGTGATTTTTATGATGCCGCTGGTGAATAAACATGCTGAACTTCCCTCTCAGAAATATCCTGAAATGAGACGTGATCATGTGACCTTCGCACCCCGAAAACAGAAAATAACAGTACCGTGGTATTACCATTTTTTTTTTTTTTTTCAGAAAGATATATTTGATCAGTATTTTTTGATCAGTGTTATTTACAGTTTTGGTTATTATTATTTTTTTATTCTTTCTGAATTCATGTTAATTGTAGTTAGAGTTTTAGTAGCCTAATTTGCTGTGTTTTTGTCATTTTTACTTATTTTTATATATGTCTATGTAGTTTATATTCATTTTTAGTTTCAGTTTTTTTAGGGTAATGAGAAATGTTGCCTTTGGCAGCTATAGCTGAAATAAAATAAGTTTAAGTTTTTTATATATATATATATATGTGTGTGTGTGTGTATATATATATATATGTGTGTGTGTGTGTGTATATATATATGTGTGTGTGTGTGTATATATGTGTGTGTGTGTGTGTGTATATATATATATATATATATGTGTGTGTGTGTGTGTGTGTGTATGTATATATATATATATTGTATTGTACTTCAGTTAACTTTTTTTTTTTAAACCAATAAAAAATGTCTTTTATGGTTTTGATTTTAATTAACTATAGCAACCCTGATTTACTTGTATTAATTTACCATACATTTTATCCAAAGTGGCTGATATTGATATTATGGCACTGTTATATAAGTGAGAACAGAATATTACTATACTATAGTATTCTCTCAAGTGTAAACGCTACACAAACGTGATAATCATTCAGTATCATCAGATACCATCACAGTACCATAGTATCACCACAGTATTTTACTCTAAAGAACATTTTGAGTAACATTTGAGTAAATGTCAACAGAACACGAGTGTGTTTTCAGTGTTTTTGTAAATGTCAGTCTAATTACTGTCATATAACGCGCCGTATTTAATGACAGCAAAGTACAGATGAAACATAAACTCAGCTAAACACACACTAACGTACAGCAAACGGAACTTTTCAGAACTTTAAACTCATTTTAATCAAGTTTACCAAGTAAACGAAACTAACAAGAACATCGTGTCTCCACACACACACACACACACACACACACACACACACACACACACACACTGCGGCCCTCCGCGATATATTTCTAATTTAACTCATGTCCGAAACTCACCATGAATGTTTCAGTCCGTCTCATCTTACAGTAAATCCACAGATGAAGATGACCGGATGAGAGCTGGCCCCGGTGGAGATGAGCGCGTGGGTAGTTAGGCTAGTTAGAGCTGGTCAGCGCGCCGCTCGTGAAGTTTGAGTGAGTTCGGCGCTCGTGAGCTCATCGGGTAAAAATAACATCATGGCGTCATTGAAACTCACGCCGGCCTCAAACACACTCAACAAACAGCGCTAAAAAACAGAGAATAAAGCCGCAGATCTGCTGACATCCGCTAATGAGGACAGATAGCCGCTCTTCACGCCGACTCTGAGGGTGTAAATGAGTGTAAAACAGTGTAAATTAGTTTATGAGGCGGAGCTTCAGTCTCTATCCGGCTCTCATTACACAATAAGCAGCAGAACTCCGTTAATTTTACTAACACACGCTTTGCTAAGAGTTACACGCTTCTAAATTAACTAAAAAGTCTATTAGGTGATTTAATAGAGACATCAGACAAATTCCTGATGTCCTCTTTGGGGCCAGTGTCCCCTGATGGCCCCTGTGTGTGTGTGTTTATGTGTGTGTGTGGTTTATGAGGACACAATGTTGTATTACGACATGGGTATTACAACATAAAAGTGATTTATGAGGACACTTTCAGTGTTCCCTTAACTCAACCCTGCTGAAAAAAACAATAGAACCCTGCTCAAAACACAATAGAAAATGTAATGGTTATAATGAGAATTGTACTGGTTTTAATGGAAACTATAACGGTATGTGATGGATTGTTATTGGTGGGATGTTAAATCCTATTGAACAAATGCCCAAAACACACAACAAAAAGGAATTTTGTAATGGTTTCACTGGAAAAAAGCTAATGGTTTATAATGGTATTTTAATGGAAACCACTGGAATTTCTGTGATGGTTTCTATTGGGCTTCTATTGGGGGTTTTTTTTAGCAGGGAAAAGCCTTATAAATCATACAGAATTCTAAAAATCTAAAAATGCACAGTTTTCTTTGAGGGGTATCGGCGATAGAAAATACCGTTTGTACAGTATAAAAACTATTACACCTATATAGAGAGTCCCCATAAATCATAAAAACCAATGTGTGTGTGTGTGTGTGTGTGTGTGTGTGTGTGTGTGTACTGGTATATATGGTTTATGAGGACACAAATGTGTATAATAACATGGGTGCTACAACGTAAACATGGTTTATGAGGACACTTCCTGTGTCCCTGTAAAACAAAAGGCTTAAAAAAATATGCAAAACGGTGTTTTATGAGATTCAAAAATTGGCAGTAGTTTCCTGTAAGGGGTAGGTTTAGGTGTAGGGTTGGTGTAGGGCAATAGAATATACAGTTTTTACGGTATAAAAACTATTACGCCTATACACTGTAAAAAATGACCGTGATTTTAACGGTAAAAAACTGTGAAAAGGCTACGGTAAAAACCTGTTAAATGGTTAACGGTAAGTTCCCCTAATATATACGGTGAAAACCTGTAATATACATTTCAGACAAGTTTACGGTGAAATACCGCTTTTAGAAGTGAAAAAGTATGTAAAATTTACAGGGAAAAACCGTAAATTGACATTCCCAGAATTCCCTGCGTTGCATTTCAAATTTTGTTTGAATTTGATATTTTTTCTTTGAAATAACTAGGTTTTTTTTTTATTTTTTTTTATGTTTATTAGGGTTGTATGTTACATTTAATGTTGTTAAATTAATGTTTATTGCATATTTCAGTTTAATGAATGTCACCAAGATGGTGATTAGTGTTTGTGTGAATGACACTGTGCACCTTCTATATATGTTATTATTTAAAAGCTGCTTGTGATGGTCTTTGGTTCATCATGTGACTTTCTGATCACCTTCTGCATTTGGTGGTTATCAGTGTGTTTCAAATGTACAAAACAGATTTCAGTACTTCAATAGGTTGGTATATTAACATTATATCAGTTAATGAAATTACGGTATTTAACTGTAAATGTAAGTTAAAACCGTAAAACCTAAAACATTGCTATCGTATATTTTACGGTAGAATTCCGGCAACCACAGCTGCCGGTTTTTTACCGTAAATTTTACGTTGTTTTTTTTTTTTTTTACAGTGTATGGAGAGTGTGTGTGTGTGTGTGTGTGTGTGTGTGTGTCATACAGAATTAAGCTTTTTGAAAATCCAAAAATGAAGAAAGAAGCCAAGTGGATTTTGAACAGTGTTGCTAAATAATTTTCGGAGAAAGTTGCTAAAGGAAGGTCGATTTGTTGCTAAAAGTTGCTAAATGACGTTGTGATGTCACTGTGCGATGACGTCATTGCATAATCACGACACAAAATTGTATCACAACATCAAATCTCAGCAAAAAAATATATTTTATATGTTAATTTAAATTTGTTTGTAAAATAATATGCATAATATAATATTCAAATATAAATAACTGTATTGAATTATTGAACACCTACACATTTTTGAGTGATTACAATTTAAGTTCTTTTTAGCCTGATAGCTAGTAAACTAGTAATACTAAACATTCTCAACAATTATGCTTTAAGCAGTGCATTAGCAGTTAGTTAGTATGCTACACTTTTAGAAAAGTCTGTAAAAGTAGGGCACAATCTACTATGTTAATATGAAAGAATTTTCTATCATGGTTTTTTAACTGCATTTTAAAAGACACATTGTGTTTTCGGGTTACAGGGTTACAATGGATAATGGATAATGTCCTGGAAAATTACTCATATCTTTTCCATTTTTCTTACAGTGTACTAACTTATCAACAATCGCAGGTAGGCCTACAAGCTACTAACAAAGTGTATCATATATGAACAATTATTCAATTATTATTAATAAATTGAACAATTGCAATAGCAGCTAACTCGATTCACGTAATATGTGTACTCTTGGCATCTGTGGTTTCTTCTTTTTAATATTATTTGGATGGAAAATTTGTGCCTTTTTATTTTCACTTATCAAAAGTTGCCAAATACTTTTTAAAAACTGCTAAATTTGTTGCTAGGTGCTTTTAAAAGAAAAAGTTGCTAGGGTAATCTGAAAAGTTGCTAAATTTAACAACAAAACTGGCAAAATTTGGCAACACTGATTTTGAATGCAGCTTCCAAAAGATAAAAAAAAAAAATAGTTTAAGATTATTTTTTATATTTGATACGATCACACCGGTGTGATTAGAACGTTCAGCTGCTCAATTCAAAATCTGAGTTCGCTGGCTGGCGCTGAGCCAGACAGATGCTTTTTACAGCGTTTTTACAGCATTATAACCAATCACACACGATTCTGTTGAGCTTATGAATGCAATAGCCAATCAGAGGCATTCAGATGAGTCATCGCTGAGACACCGGTGTTTTGTTCCGTGCATGCACTCGCTGACTAAATTCTGCTCTCAGGCAAATTCTCTCAGAAAGTGCAGATGTACATATGATATAATAAGTAAGATATTCATTTCACAGTGTTAAAGGGATAGTTCACCCAAAAATGGAAATGTGATGTTTATCTGCTTACCCCCAGGGCATCTGAGATGTAGGTGACTTTGTTTCTTCAGTAGAACACAAACAAAGATTTTTAACTCAAACCGTTGCAGTCTGTCAGTCATATAATGGCACTCAATGGGACTCACGGCTTTGAGAGACAAAAAAACATACACAGACAAAACCAAATTAAACCCTGCGGCTTGTGACGATACATTGAGGTCTAAAGACACGAAACGATCGGTCTGTGCAAGAAACTGAACAGTATTTATATCGTTTTTTACCTCTGATCCACCGCACTGTCTAACTGTTCTGAGCGCGTTCACAACAGCCGTGGCATAGTAGATGCATGCTTCTTCCTTGATGTTTAACGGCGGATGGCATCCACCTTCAATGGTGCATTACTGCCACCTACTGTACTGGAGTGTGAATAGCCGTCTGTTGTGAACGTGCTCAGAACAGTTATACAGTGCGGCGGATTTCTGCTCTCTTTCTGTACAATGAAAGTGTTATAATTAGTAACTTGCAATGTTTTTATTAAATTCACATTAAATACAAAGTCAGTCATATTAAAAATATTTTGTTGGCATGACACCAGTATCTGGTACTTAAGTAAAAAGATGGGTTTTATGCTTAGTTAATAGATTACAATAACATTATAAATCAACTAACATGATCTATAAAGGTGCAAAATGCATTTACTTACACATATTTGAGGATCGAGATATTTCATGATATAGTTAACACGTTTTTGGAATATTTCGAATAAAAAGGAAAAAATAAATAAAACATTGTCTATAATATTATACAGCGCTATCGTGACATCATGACATCATGATTTCAAAAGTTATGTACTTTAAAAGTTAAATTACATTTTAAAATAAGATGTATGCATGCATCGTGTATAGTCATAAGTAACAGACTACAGTTACTTTTTATTGATTACATGATTACATATTATTCACACAATAACATATTATACATCTTTTAAATGTTCCTTTCTAAAATAAGTGAAATAATTAAGAAGTGTTTCAGCATTGCATCAACTACTGATGAACACATTCATGTTTATTTGAATTGTCACTTTTTCACTTTCTTTGAAAGGCTTTTGTCTTTCGAACACATTAAAATGCACAAATTAACATTATTTCTTATGCAGGCATTCCCAAACTTTTTTGTCATCTGAACCTCTTTCACATATATTTACTTAATTAGTCCTGAGATTTTAAAATAAATATTTTAATAATTAAGTTTTACATTTGCATGTTCTCAGTTCTCTTCGTTAATGGTAACGACATGCAGGTAAACAAATAAAATATTTCATTTTTTAGGAAGTGTTTTTTATTTTGACTGATGTTATTTAAAATTATTTATTTTGATATTACATTTTTATGATCTAATTAATTATTAGCTTTTCATTAAAACTCACGAACCCCCTGCAGTTCCTTTATGAACCCTTTTGGGAAACCTTGACATAATTAATGCGCTTCATGTTGTTAATTACAATGAATGGAACATATTTTCTTACGCTTTGTATTTTTATATCAGTATGGTACAAGATTATCCTATTTATTTTTAGTTAGGTCAAAACTCAAAAGTAATCTAAAAGTAATCAAAAAGTAGTCTAAAATGTGTAATGTAATGGATTACGTTACTAACTTCACTTTTTGTCATGTAATTTGGAATCAGTATCGGATTACAATTTGTAAGTAATCTACCCAGCTCTCGGGGTAGGTTTAAGTGTAGGGTTTTGCACAGTATAAAAACCATTACACCTATGGAATGTCAATGTAAACCACTGTGCCTGTGTGTGTGTGTGTGTGTGTGTGTGTGTGTGTGTGTGTTTGTGTGTGTGTGTGTGTGTGTGTCCTGCTGTGACACTCACAGCAGCTACTAAAGCATCAGCAGGTGTTTGACACACACACACACACACACACACACACACACACACACACACACACACACACACACACACACACACACTCACCTTCACAACATGAAAGACTGTGATCATATATGACAACACAGCACATACCAAAACGTAAAAGAGTAGGCCTGTGGCATTACCCTCTGTTTTTATGACAGTAGTCCATGCATGTGAAATAACACTTAATGTTGCTTCCAGTGAGTTATTATATTGGTGTTGTGTATAGGCTTTAAATATATATGTGTGTGTGTGTGTGTGTGTGTGTGTGTGTGTGCCTGTTTTTCTATTCAGGTGGGGACTTAAACCTGAATACACACAGACTCATGGGGACTCGTGTCACGGTGGGGACCTAAATTGAGGTCCTCTTGGATAAACAAGCTAATAAATCACACAGAATGAAGTTTTTTGAAAATCTAATCCTGTAAGGGGTAGTTTAGGTGTAGGGTGATAGAATATGTGACCCTGGACCACAAAAGCAGTCTTAAGTCGCTGGGGTATATTTGTAGCAATAGCTAAAAATACACTGTATGGGTCAAAATTATTGATTTTTCTTTTATGCCAAAAATCATTAGGATATTAAGTAAAGATTATGTTCCATGAAGATATTTTGTACATTTCTTACTGTAAATGTATCAAAACGTCATTTTTGATTAGTAATATGCATTGCTAAGAACTTCATTTGGACAACTTTAAAGGTGATTTTCTCAATATTTAGATTTTTTTGCACCCTCAAATTCCAGATTTTCAAATAGTTGCATCTCAGACAAATATTGTCCGATCCTAACAAACCATACATCAATGATTGTTTATTCAACTTTCAGATGTTATATAAATCTCAATTTCGGAAAATTGATACTTAAGACTGGTTTTGTCGTCCAGTGTCACATATACGGTCTGTGCAGTAAAAAAACCATTACGCCTATGGAGAGTCCCCACGAGGATAGCAAACCAGACGTGTGTGTGTGTGTGTGTGTGTGTGTGCTTAAACAGATTATCTTTCTAGAATGTTTCGTTTTGGCCATCGGGAAGAAACTACAGGTCCCAGCATGCAGCGCGGTGGGCGTCACCTGCGTCAGAACCGGAAGAGCGCTGTTAGCATTCGGCTAAAAACACAGGCAGCTCCACAGGAAGATTGATCAAAAATCATCTCAATCGGGACTCTCTGATCGATTACAGGTGAATGATCGAGGATCAGCGCGCGACTGCAGACTCGCGTCGATCGGAAAACACGCGATGGATGACAAAGTGCGTCATATGAACATCACTTTGACTACAGACACTACTACAGCTCATGATCAGCTGGATTCAAGTGATTTCAGTTCAACTAAAACAACTATTGTAGTATCATGATTAATGTGCCATTATATTCTGTGAAGTAGCATATTAATGTAATTGAATCGTGGTATATATATGTATGAAAATACAATGGTAATCAAATCTGACAGCATTATTTTACAAAGATACTCGTGTAATGTTTATTAAGCCAACTTACAATCATTTATATACGATACAGATTCTTTTAAAGCAGCTACACATTAACAAACAGGAAGATAACAGTGTTATTATTCAGTTATGACACAATTTCTCTACAAAATACAATAATGTTATTATTCAAATCAATCCCGTTCAGTTTGAATTCAGCTCAAGAAAACAAGTGTTAAAATTGTGGAATTTAATTCATTTTTAGTCTATAAAGCAGGAAAATATTGTTCAGCTCAACATTGCAAACGAAGCATACATTTATAAGCCAACCTGTAATTTTGTGTTTGGTTTACAGCGCTTATATCTAACATTGTGTTGTTTATTTGTGTGGCATGATCACCACATGAGTGTTTCACCGTGAAGTCTCTTCTCATCTGTAGATGGTTGCTGGAAAAGTGAAGAAACCAGGCAAACGCGGCCGCAAACCTGCCAAGATCGACCTGAAGGCCAAGCTGGAGAGAAGCCGGCAGAGCGCCAGAGAGTGTCGCGCCAGGAAAAAGCTGCGCTACCAGTATCTGGAGGAGCTGGTGTCCAGTAAGGAGAGAGCCATCTGTGCGCTGCGAGAGGAGCTGGACATGGTAAACACACGCTCCGTCTGATCTGTCGCTGACGCTAACCTGTGTCTGCTCAGCCGTGCTGATGCTGTTCGTGTGTCTGCAGTACAAGCAGTGGTGTCTGGCCATGGACCAGGGGAAGATCCCGTCCGAAATCAAAGCCCTCCTGACCGGAGACGAGCAGAAAGCGCTCCAGAGCTCCAGCAACAAGATCCCCAAGAACGGCAAGTACGGCTCCAGTGGGAACGGCCAGAACAAGTCGTCTTAGACGGATCCGGAGCGAGTGCGTTTGGATGCGTGAATGTGAACAGTGTTGATTCATAGTGTTTTGTAGTAATGGGACGTTTAAAATAAGCTTTTCTGTCTGCATTCACAATAATATGACCATTCAGACATTAGAGAGTTATTCCTGTTGATTCGCGTCTGTTTGTGGACGTGGTTCACGTTCAGGTTTTGTGTTGATGTGTGAGCGTTCTGTGTGATTCGTAAACATTTCCTCCTCCTTTATATATTTATTTTGAAACCGTTCTGGTACCAAATTACTTGTGATGAAGGATTCAGCGTTCGTGAGTCCAATCTACCACTGGATACAAAAAAAAAAATAAAGCTTATTGTGCCTTTTTATCTCACAGTTCTGAGTTTACATTTCACAATTCAGACTTTCTGAGATATTAACTCAAAATTGCAAGCTTATAACTTTAGTTACTCGGTTTATAACCAAGTTACTTGCAGCTCTGAGAAGAAACGTGAAAAATTGTAAGATGTTGATTAAAAAGTCAGAATTATTAATTTTAATTTTTTTTTTTTTTGGTGGAAACAAAAATAGAATTGCAAAGATGTAAACTCAGAATTGTGCGAAAAAAATTCAGAATTCTCTGTTTATATCTGGCATTACCTAGTTTTTCTTTAAATTGTGAGATAAAAAGTCGCAATTCCCTTTTTTTATTCATTAATCCATGGTTGAAACAAGCTTCCATGTGACGATTCGTCACTCTGATGTGTGTTACAATCAGTTTAATCTTTTAAACCTATAAACAGAGACATCGTAAGATGGACTTTTGCCAAAATCTCTCGCTCGGCTCTTTGCACTTTACAAGATTTGAAAGATTTCGACGCATAGCACTTCCCTTTTCTCTTGTACAAATAGAGTTTGTCGGTGTCTGTTGTTGATCGTGTATTTATTTCACTAACTGAAACTTAAAAGCACTTTTCTTCAAAGCTCTAATTTTTGTACTTTATTTCAGAGTTTCATTTTTCTGCTTTATTTGGCAGGTTTGTCAAAAACAAACAAAAATGACTAATATTTCAGCACAAGATCTGAATAAATGTAATGAATGTGAAACTATTTCGTCAGTGTTGATCGGCCCCGAACACAGAGAGGTAGAAGTGTTTTGTGAAAAGTTCAAGTTTTAATGAACGTGAAACACTTTCATTGGCCTTCAGCACTTTTCCTTGTGACTCCTGACTCTGAGTCTCTATTTTGGCTGGCATAATCTATGATATTTAGAGCTCAAATGTATATTTTTATATGGCGTGTATAAAATGTAGATTTAAATTTGTTGCAGGATGATACTTATTAATGATAAACGTCTTATTAAACGATGTAGCTTTGCTTTGTGATCATGAATATAAAAACATTGAATCTGAATCTTCTCGTCTTTCTTGCATCAATTCAGTTTATGAGCTCATTTATTACTAGCACTAGTGCTCAGATCAAACCTGGGATTACAAACTAGGGGGTTTCCTAACCCAAATGTTCTGTTTGTGTGTTGTCAGATAGACGAAATAACTGATAATGTGCTGCTGATGTCATTTTATGCAGCTTTAGGGGTTTTTTTTTGTCTCTGTTCAGAATTCAGAGCAGCACAAGCGCTTTCATTGTCCTCGCTCTCGACATGAAATCTCATTATGATGTGTGTGTTTCATTAAAGCCCTTCGCTTTCATCCCGAATAACAATAGAGCATCGTCATCCGACACTGAACATGGAGAAATTGTGCTGGAAATGTCACACTGAGCAGCGGAAGACGAGTCTTCATCGGGTTCAGTCAGCTCAGCTAAATATAATATGGAGATCAAACTTAAAAGAATGACTGAAATCTTCTAATTGGTTCATTATCACAGTTTGTGGGAATAAAATATTTTGATATGTTTGCATGCTTTAAAGCAATAGTTCATTCAAAAATGAAAATGTGCTCACCCTCAGGCCATCCGAGAGTTTGTTTCTTCATCAGATTTGGAGAAATGTGTCTCTGCATCAGTGTCTCAGCAATGGATGCTCTGCAGTGAATGGGTGCCGTCAGAACGAGAGCTGATAAAAACATCACAATAATCCACATCACTCCAGTCCATCAGTTAACATCTGGAGAAGACAAAAGCTACATGTTTGTGATAAACAAATCCATTTTTAATACGTTTTTAACTAAAATACGAGTTCATAATCCATAATAACGCCAGATCAAGCACTGTTTACAAGCCAAAACAGCTTTAAACAAATATGTGGCTGGATTTTGATGCGGCAGACAACAGGAGATATTATGGTTATTCTGGGATTATCTGATTTTAGTTAGAAAGGTCTTAATGATTCGTTTCAGCTTTTGTCTTCTCAAGATGTTAACTGATGGAATTGAGTGGTGTGATGTTTTTATCAGCTCTCGTTCTGACGGCACCCATTCACTGCAGTGCATCCATTGCTGAGACACTGACGCAATGCTACATTTCTCCAAATCTGATGAAGAAACAAACTCTTGGATGGTCTGAAGGTGAGCACATTTTCAGTTCCTTTTCATTTTTGGGTGAACTGCTCTTTGAAGTACAGCTTTAGTAAATATAACCAATCAGTCACAGGAACATTCAGACAGTGGCTTGCATTTAAATCGTACAGAATGTTTAATTGTAAAATCACAGGGACACGCATCATGAAATGACACACAAATCTATGAGACAAAATTTATCTGCAACTACAGGCACAAAAAACACAAAACGCATCTTCTGAAGATTAACATGAACCCTGTTTGGCGCCACTAGGCCACCGTAGGATCACAGACTGATCAGAAACACGAACAGAAGAACACATGACGATCAACACTTTCCCTCCACTGGATCACAGCGGTGACGATAAGGGTGTTTTGTAGTCTTCCTCCAATGTCATCAGTGAGTAAGTGAACTAGTTATAGCACCACGTTTTTTTGCATTTCAACAGATTTAGTCTAGTCACGTTGATTCTGTTGCGTGTAATCGTGGTGCAACGGCAGTTAAAGCAACAGTTCGCTCAAAAGTTTTCATTATTTACTCACCCATGTATCATTATAACGAGTTAAAGGAATCATTCACCCAAAAATTTTAATTTTGGCATCGTTTACTCACCCTCAAGTTGTTCCAAGTGCTTATGAGTTTCCTCTGCTGAACACACAAGAAGAGATTTCGAAGAATGTTGGTAACCAAACAGTTGGTACCCATTGACTTAAATGGTATGAAAACAAACACGATGGAAGTCAATGGGGACCATCAACTGTTTGGCTACCAACATTCTTCAAAATATCTTTTATTCACACAGAACGTGTCTTTTGCGTCTAAAAATCGCGAGCAGAACACCTCTTCCGTCATGTTGCTGTCAAATAAAACAGTTGCCATGCCAACATGCTACAGTAAACAAAAGCTTGCAATGCTTGCCCCGCCTCCGCACTCTTCTGATTGGTCCACTGTTTTGGAACTGACATTGATGAGCGGCGCTGCGTGTAAAAATTTTAATTCTTTTAACTCACCCAACATCTTAAAAACGCAGCGCTCATGTGCGAGACGCGAGCATAACAGTCATACACGTCCGTCTAGCATGCGTAGAAAATAACGAAAAAGCAGCACATTGGAATGGAAAAACGTGTTCTGTGTGAACGGCCCCTAAGAAAGCAACTTTGAAACACAGGTTTTGGATACAGGTTTGAAACAACTTGAGGGTGAGTAAATGACGCCAGTATTGTCATTTTTGGGCGAGCTATCTCTTCAACGTTAATTTCTGAGCCTTTATACGAACGTGTTGGGTGGGTTAGAGCTAATAGGCCATGCTAACTTCTTCTCCTTGGCTTCTCGGTCAAAAGTGTCATAAACAGAGTCTTTGATGAGCGTCTTTGCCGGCACGGGCAGATCGACCACGCCCACGTAGTTCTTTTTGGCGATCCGCGAGCTGGCGGTGATGGTGTACGCGTTACTGCGATAACACTTCATGGACGACATGCAGAACGTCTCTCGCATGCCGCGTCTGAAGTTGGCGTTGTACACGGAGTACAGCGTGGGTTTGGACGCCGTGGAGCTGAAGGAGATCCAGGCCACTGCGACGAAGAACAGCGCCGACCGCCTGCTTGGGCCCGTCTTTTCTGTTGGGTGCCAAAGCTGTGCGACGTAAAACGGCGTCCAGGTGAGGAGGAACACGGCGTTGAGCATCAGGAACATCTTAATGGTTTTGACTTTAGTCCTGGGGACGATGTTCATGGTCCTGCGCACTGTTCGCCCGTCAGCGCCGATCCTCCAGATGTAGCGCACCACCCGCTGGTAGAAGGACACGATGAGCAGTGCCGGCACCAAGAAACCAAAGAGAAGATGCGCGACGGCGTAAGCCAACCCGTCCCAGCTGTCTGCCAGAAAGAAGTCGCAGTGGTTTTGCGACGCAGGCGATCCGTAGAAGAACAAACACGGTGATACGAACGCAGCATCAAAGAGCCAAGACGCCAGAATCATTCGTTTGGCTTTCTCGCGCGACACTTTAAAGCTCAACGGATACACGATGGTGTAGAAACGATCCACGCAGATGGACAGAAGCACGTAAACCTGGACTCCAGGGCACAGGTGCTGCAAGTATCGTACAGCTTTGCACGCGGCCGCGGTCAGAGGCCAGTGACCGGCGGAAACCTGCAGGAGAACTAGCGGCGCGCAGGCTAGGCTCAACAGCAGATCCGCACACGCCATCGACACAACAAAATAGTTGGTGGTCGACTGGGTTCTGCGGCTCCGATGGATCACCAGACACACCAGCGAGTTCCCCAACACCGATATGACCCAGAACACCCCGAACACGAGGCCGAGGAGCGTGACCTCCGCCGGCGACAGGTCGTACGACGTCAGCGAGACATTGCTTTGTGGGGAGGCGGCGGACGAGGAGGCGTCCAAGCGGCAGACGACAGGTGTCGGCGTGGAGGAATCGTTCCTGTCGGAGTAGTTGATGGCGGGGTTGAAGAGGAGGGCGGAGTGGAACGAGGGCTTTATGCCCTCCGCGGACAGGAAGTACACCATTTGCCCTCTCTTTGTCGGATCAAAGCTGAAAGACACGACAGGTACAATTAAATCAGTTTCGAAGGACAATCATGATTAAGGGATAGTTCACCCAAAAATAAAAATTCTGTCATTAATTACTCACCCTCATGTCGTTACAAACCCGTAATACCTTTGTTCATCTTCAGAACACAAATTAAGATATTTTTGATGAAATCCGAGAACTTTCTGACCTTTCATAGACAGCAAGGGTACCTCTAGTGAAAAATAAATATACTTAATTATATTTATGTCACGATAAGTATCCTAAAAATTTATTTACTTGTCTTTATCAACTGAAAAACACTCTAAATGTAGTTATTTCATGCTTTCATCAAGCACAAACTTAGTGCACTGCAAATTAATTTGTAAAATACTATACTTTTTACAAATGCTTTTAGGGAAGGATGAAATATGTATAGAAATATATACCTTAAAGGGGTCATCGGATGCCCATTTTCCACAAGTTGATATGATTCTTTAGGATCTTAATGAAGAGTCTATAACATACTTTGGTTAAAATTTCTCAATGGTAGTGTAAAAAACACCTTCTTTCCCCTGTCAAAATCAGCTCTGTTTTCATCAAGTCGTTTTTTAGTCCATGTTGCTTTAAATGCTAATGAGCTCTGCTGACCCCGCCCCTCTCTTCCGTGGAGTGACTAGCTGTGCTGTAAACTTCAGCCGCGAAACTGTCCAACTAGCACATTATTAAAAAAGTCGATTTTCACAGATTCATAAAAAACCCTTATACTCACTTCTTCTGTAGATAAAGCTGGATCACGAATGACTCACGTGAACATAGACGCGTTTAAGCAGATCGGGGATTGGGGCATTCACTTCAAAGCGAAAGTAACGTTAATCCTCTGCGTCTTCAGCGGCTCAGATGTCGGGAGTAAATGACGACTGCTTTATTCATTATTACATCCAACAACTAAACACTTCAATCACTTAATCTGAGACATCTTGTCTTCCCTGCACCGGAGGCGGACAGCTCTCAGCTCACTCAGGGGGGCGGGTCTAAGGTAAGACGGTCTTGTCAATCAACTATTGTGGGAGGGGCCTGTACATAACTACGTCATTCTGACAGGAATCTCAGAACAGCTTGATTTGAGAAAGGGGATGATTTTTTTTATTTTTTTTTTATCATTATAGGATGGATGTGTACACACACTTACAACACACATTTATGTTCAAACAGCTTGAAAAGTGAATTTGCATCCGATGACCCCTTTAAGAAAGTACACTTCATAACCCCAATGACAAGTCCACGCTTATTCAACCAAACAATTAGTCTCGGTAAGAGATGAATGAGGCAACTCATCTTATGATCCAGTAGATGTATGAAGGCATATTAATGCATGTCTGTGGAGATTGTTTGTACTGTGTGTTGTTGCTGTATGAGTTCTCACCTAAGACTATGGCACAAAAGACAATATGTGACCCTGGAGCACAAAACCAGTCTTAAGTCGCTGGGGTATATTTGTAGCAATAGCCAACAATACACTGTGTGGGTCAAAATTATCCATTTTTATTTTATGCCAAAAATCATTAGGATATTAAGTAAAGATCATGTTCCATGAAGGTATTTTGTAAATTTCTTACTGTAAATGTATGAAAACTTCATTTTTGATTAGTAATATGCATTGCTAAGAACTTCATTTGAACAACTTTAAAGGTGATTTTCTCAATATTTAGATTTTTTTGCCCCCTCAGATTCCAGATTTTCAAATAGTTGCATCTCAGACAAATATTGTCCGATCATAACAAACCATACATCAATGGAAAGATTATTTATTCAGCTTTCAGATGATGTATAAATCTCAATTTTGAAAAATTGACACTTAAGACTGGTTTTGTCGTCCAGGGTCACATATCACATTCTGTGTATTGATATTAGTTTGTAATTATAGTGTGCCACAAATACATTTAGTTATACTACAGTACATACAAATAAATTGTGCTTAAGTATACTATTTTATACTAGGGACTACCATGGTCAAAGCACAGAAACGTAGCAAAGACATAAATTTTTTTAGAAAAATCAGTGCGTCTCAAATCTGATCATCAGGATCTTTTGAGGAGCGTTTATTTCTTCATCTCTCGATCAGCATTGGACTGCATTGCATTAAATGTCTGGATCATTTAAATATCACACATATTACTGGAGATATAGTGTGACAACTGATATTTATATCATTTTATGTAAGTATCTGCTGTATTGTCTGCTTTTAACCCTAACACTGGGCTTTTTGATTGCTCACCGTCACAGATCAGAAAATCAATTGTTTTCACTGCAAAACACGCCAAAACATGTTTCCACAGCTGTTGCTCCCATTGAATCAATCCTGTCATCCGTAACCAGGGACAGTTTATCTGGTTTTGTCATCTAGAACAATTTTATGCACACACAAAGAAGGTCTGAACAGGTAAAGGTGCATCGGTCACCATCATCTGCTTTCATTCAATACAACACTGATGATGTGCTGAAGGATTTGAAGGCAGGTGAAAATACATGATGTTACATGTGCAGATGAGAAATGTCTTACATGAAGTAAATAAATTCAAATCAGATGAATGATATGAGCCCTAGAACATATATGTGACCCTGCAGCACAAAACCAGTCTTAAGTCGCTGGGGTATATTTGTAGCAATAGCCAAAAAAACACTGTATGGGTCAAAATTATCCATTTTTATTTCATGCCAAAAATCATTAGGATATTAAGTAAAGATCATGTTCCATGAAGATATTTTGTAAATTTCTTACTGTAAATATATCAAAACTTAATTTTTTATTAGTAATATGCATTGCTAAGAGCTTCATTTGGACAACTTTAAAGGTGATTTTCTCAATATTTAGATTTTTTCGCACCCTCAGATTATCTCAGCCAAATATTGTCAGATCCTAATAAACCATACATCAATGAAAAGATTATTTATTCAGATTTCAGATGATGTAGAAATCTCAATTTCGAAAAATTGACACTTAAGACTGGTTTTGTGGTCCAGGGTCACATATTTATAATGTATATATAAATACAAACACATGCACGTATATTTAAGAAAAATATATACATGCATGTGTTTGTATTTATATATACATCATAAATATACACAGTACACACTCATATATTATGTAAACTATAACTTTTATTTTGGATGCGATTAATCATGATTAATCTTTTGTCAGCACTAGTTTTTAATATTGAGCAACATAAACATTTAATCGAGATTCATAAGTTTTAACTGAGCTGAATACATTTCCAGTAAATCAGGATTTCTACAGGTTTTATAAAGGTAAATTTAAGACTAACCCACTTTTTAAAACCAATATGCATTGTTTTCCATTCAATTCCTTATACATTGAATGGAAAACAATATGCATGATCTCTAAATGTAAATGATTAAAAGCTTGAATACAGAGCATCCAACAGATTGTATTTACTTTTTAATTAATTAAAAAAAAGTCTTGTTTTCAGAAGCAAAATGACTTGTTTTATGAGAAACTGATCAAAATTAATTGGGTTTATGCTAAAAACAATAACAAATATGTCAATAGGCTCAAAAAAAAATAATTTATTGAAAGGGAAATGTTTTCACACCTGTTCTTGTTTTAATCATAAACTTATTTAATTTTGTACAACTTCTTTAATAAACAGGACTTTATATCTTTAATTTACATCTCAAGTAAACATATCTCGATTATATATATATATATAATATATATTAAATATATATATATATATATATATATATATATATATATATATATATATATATATATTTAATGGTTTTAATTGGAATTGTATTGGTTTTAATGGAAACTATAATGGTGTCTACTGGTATGTGATGGATTGTATTGGTGGGATGTTAAATCCTATTGAAATATGCCCAAAACACACTACAAAAAGGAATATTGTAATGGTTTTACTGGAAAAAGCTAATGGTATTTTAATGGAAACCATTGGAATTTCTGTGATGGTTTCTATTGTTTTTTTCGGGCATTGCAGACAAAATTACAATTTAAAATCAATCAGAGCTATAGAAATGTATTGTCATTTTTACAAATAAAGCTTCATATTATGAGAAGGCTACTTTCTACGACCTTTTTATCCTGCAGTCATGGCGAGAAAAGGTTCCTTCGATCTAAAAAACAAGAACCAATAAAAAAAAAAATCGAAAACATCAGCGAGGAATCGAATCCCAAAAATTTCGGAATCGAACAGCCCTAGTGACGCGAGGAGACGAATTGTTGAATAAATTCGTTATTATGGTTTTCTTTGCACACAAAAATGATTCTCGTAGCTTCGGTTGAACCACTGATGTCAAATGGACTATTTTAATGATGTCCTTACTACATTTCTGAGCCTTGATGGTGTTGGGATGCTTGCCGTCTATGGGAGGGTCAGAGAATTCATCAAAATCAATTCAAATCTTAATTTGTGTCCAAAGATGAACGAAAGTCTTACAGGTTTGAAACGACATGAGGGTGAGTAATTAATGACAGAATTTCCATTTTTGGTTTGAACTATCCCTTTAAATGAAATCGTTGTGTTGCGGATCCGAATCATCCAGAGAGATCGAGCTGAAGCAGAAATTCAATTAAAGCCATCCGAGACTGACTGCTGAAGATGTTCCTCCAGAGACATTCATTAGGATATGTGTATGTGTATGTATGTATGTATGTATGTGTGTGTGTGTGTGTGTGTGTGTGTGTGTGTGTGTGTGTGTGTGTGTGTGTGTGTGTGTGTGTGTGTGTGTGTGTGTGTGTGTGTGTGTGTGTTTACTCTGGCGGCTGCTGTAATTCATGAAGCCTTGACAACATCTCATCTGAACACACTGCAGCATCTGCGAGATTCATAACAATTCCAACCCAAAAGATTCATGACGGACTCATTCGAGGTTCGCTGAGGAAAACCCTCGTTTATATTGACACATGACGGTCATATCAACTCGATATCAGCTCAAACCCCTGATTTATGACGGATAACGTGTGAATATATTAGATGAGCATGTGAGATGTTCGGATCTTCTGGAGGCCCGTGGATGTCGAGCGTCAATAAAACGCGTCAGTCGTGTTTAGATCGTGTTGTTTTCATCACATATTCACTCACTCGTCGTGTTTCTGTCAGATCGGATGGAAACGCACCTCAGTTTCTGCTCCTCACATCGACGCGCTTCTTCTTCTCCTCCTCGGATCGTTTATTTCCTCCATCATGAATCCGCGTCGATTCTCATCATCTTCATCATTATTTGCGTGTTTCTTTATATTTTCTTTACATCAGATTCACAAATCAATCAGAGCATCCAGTCGCGTCACTCGAGACGAGCAGATCCGCGGGCGCGCGCTCGCGCGCTCCAGTCAGCGTATGCAAATTAGAGTCGATCCATGACGCGGCAGATTGATTGAGCTCATGAATTATTCATATACGAGCCAATTATATTTTCTATCCTCGAAATTTTATCCTCCCGCAAACATTTCTGCATGTTATATTATATTATAGTATAGTATATTATTATAAGGTCCTCAGATTACTGAATTGAAAACGGGGACATTTCCTATTGAAACATCTAAACATTGTCCCTTGTTTTTATATATATATATATATATATATATATATATATATACACACACACACACAAATATATAATATACACACATACACACACATAAACAGAAATATATTGTAATATAATTATGACTTAAAAGCACATTACAAAAATAAACCAATAAATATGAGAACATAAACACAAATAAATCAACCAGTATTTAACCATTTTTTTTGTTTTTTTTTACATTTTCTAACTTCATATTCACAAACTTCAAATGAAATTTTATGTTTATGCCTTTGGGAATAGATCTATCCCTGATTAGGCGTATTATTTTACAGATTATGTGCTTACTGCAAATATAATTGTTTATAGTTATATATATATATATATATATATATATATATATATATATATATATATATATATATATTCATTATTATTGTATTATATTTAACAATTACAAAAATATATAAATGTAATTATTTAATTACTATAATAGCTTAGTAACTGCAAAAAAATGTGTAATAAAAACATGACTTCATATAATAATAATAATTATTATTATTATTAAGTCCAGGTTACTCGTCTTCCTTTAAGTTCTGTCTCATTAAGCTCTTTGTGATGGATTGCTGTAGCAGGAGATTCTATCATTCCTCAGGATTTCATCAGTACAATATTCATTTCTACATTATTATGGCTGCTCACTGATTGTGTTAACATTTCTGCATTTTAGTTCAAAGCCGTTGAGAGCTCTCCGACTCAGTTAATGTTCAATATAATGATGTTTAGTTAATTATCTAGTCCGTTCTGCTACATGTTACTATCTATATTTAAGGTAACACTTGTACACACTTTACATGATCATTAATACATTATTTAACGTGTTTATTAAGCGTTTGCGATGTAGAACAGCATGTTCACCGTAGATATGGTGTTTCCTATCATTATGAGCACATTAGGATGCACGCTCTCTGGTGGCTGGTGACTGTAGATTAACTGAGAGATGATTTATCTGTTCTGACGTCGGCGAATATGAATGTAAACGAGCGTCACGTTTTACACGTCTGTTGGTGGATGTTTGTTGATGCGGATGCTGTTGTCTGAGTGTTGCCATGGCAACAGCGGCTGAGCGGAGATTGTGCTTTTGTGTCTGTTGCCATGGCGACTGATAACTGTATCATCAGAGATGCAGAGAGGATGCTTTCTAATGCAGCATACAGACATGAAACCACATTTTCAGCTGACCTTTGACCCCTGGTGTCAGTGTTTCCCGTGCTTCCAGAGCAGCTGCATATCGTGTCCAAGCAAAAAAAAAAATTCCCAGTACATGTGATATGACCAATTAAAACGGTCACGTGTGACATCGTGTGAGCCGAACTATACGAGGAAATTCTGTGTACAGAAGCAAAGCATTATGGGTACATGTAATGTGTGAAGGTGTGAGAAATTAGAAACACAGAGGTTTTATCAGAACGCAGCTGTTCTTTTTACTCATTTACAGAAACAAACATTAAAGTCTATAAATAGTGCTTTCATTTACACTGAAGCAAAACACTTCTGCTTTAATGAAACGTCAGAGTCCTTCAGTAACGTTCACCAACACGAGCAGGAGCGTTTACTAACCGCACAGATGCTTACGGATCATAATGACGAATATACTTCTTTTCATGGCGAGAACAGAAATCAAAATCACTTATTCGGGGGTTAAGAGCAACTATAGTTTGATGTTGACATTCAGAGAATCAACACAAGATTAAAATAATGGCATAAAGTAAAGTTTAAGACATATGTATTATTTACATTCTATTCATATGTACAACTAACAGAGCGCGTCGTTTGTGCTGTGATGATCCGAGAGAGACGAGCGTGTCACATTCGATCCACGGCCCTGATGCCGCCGTCCACCGTCAGCGTCCCGAACCTGAAACACAAGCGCCACCGTAATTACAGCTACATCGCTGATGGATTTGTGCATCATTAATACTTGGGCTGTCACAATATCACACCATTATCATGGCCACTGCATTATAAATATACACTGTCCTTTTATAAAACACCCGAGATGGTTTGAAGAACACAAATAAACCATATACTGTCGCAATAGTGTGTTAAGCCAAACATATACAGCTATAATGGATGCCTTTGTCCATATAAGGGATTTCCTGGAAAGTCATTTTTTTTTTAACTCCTATGAGTCTCTCTTGTGGAGCTTCTGTGCAAGAGCGCCCCCTACCGGCGGGTATGAATGAAACAAATTACAAGTGAGAGTTTAGCTTGGTGTACTTTTCATTTTAAGATTTTATCATCATGGTTATTGCCATATATCGTGACACCCCTAATTAACACAATAATGATTTTTCATTTTTAAATATTACGATCATCGTCATCACTATAGATTGCAAAACCCCAAATTACTACTGTTTTTGAACTGAATTGATCTGAATAATGACTCTACCGTCCTTTGTAGAGCTGAAATTGAATTTGTTTTATATTTGTGACCCTGGAGGACAAAAGCAGTCTTAAGTCGCTGGGGTATATTTGTAGCAATAGCCAAAAATATATTGTATGGGTCAAAATTATAGATTTTTCTTTTATGCCAAAAATCATTAGGATATTAAGTAAAGATCATGTTCCATGAAGATATTTTGTAAATTTCCTACTGTAAATATATCAAAACTTCATTTTTGATTAGTAATATGCATTGCTAAGAATTCATTTGAACAACTTTAAAGGCGTTTTCCTCAATATTTAGATTTTTTTGCACCCTCAGATTTTCAAATAGTTGTATCTCAGACAAATAATGTTTGATCCTAACAAATCATATATCAATTGAAAGATGATTTATTCAGCTTTCAGATAATGTATAAATCTCAATTTCGAAAAATTGACACTTAAGACAGGTTTTGTGGTCCAGGGTCACATTTGATGAATTTTGTAACATTCACACTGTTATTTTCCCGTGTCTGTATTGTATAAAGCACAATAGAAGTCCAAGTAAATGTAAAGGTTCACCTCTCCAGGAACAGGTTGTTCTCCGCCAGCTCTTTCACGACTCCTTCCATCTCCTCCTTCAGCTTCTTCATCCTGTTAAGCAGAATTATGTCTTTATGATGCATTTTCACTGGATAACTTAACCTATTCTGCACCTGTTGTTAGATTACACATCTGATTATCATCGGCTCTGAATGTTTACGACTCTACCCTAATTTCTAAAATAAAATAACTAGGGCTGTCGAGTGATTAAAATATTCAATCTAGTTAATTACATGACTTTTAATTAATCCAATTAATTGTGGATTGTTTACACATCAATCAACTTAACAAAAAAGTAGCTTTAGAAAGAAATATTTAGATTTAACACATTGCATAAATAATAAAAATAAAATTAGTAGCGTTTTTTTAAAGCATACTGAAATGCATTTTTAAAAACAATGAAATTATACTCTAAATATGAAAGTAAATGCACCAGTAGGTGTGAGTGATTCATTCAAACAGGTGATTCAGAACCGAATTCAGAAACGAATCAAGTGATTGTCTTTATGAATGAGTCACTGAATCACCGGCTCACTCGATTCATTAAAAACCGCAGATTCATTCAGAAACGAATCAAGTGACTGTCTTTATGAATGAGTCACTGAATCACCGGCTCACTCGATTCATTAGAAACCACTGATTCATTCAGAAACGAATCAAGTGATTGTCTTTATGAATGAGTCACTGAATCACCGGCTCACTCGATTCATTAGAAACCACTGATTCATTCAGAAACGAATCAAGTGACTGTCTTTATGAATGAGTCACTGAATCACAGGCTCACTCGATTCATTAGAAACCACTGATTCATTCAGAAACGAATCAAGTGACTGTCTTTATGAATGAGTCACTGAATCACCGGCTCACTCGATTCATTAAAAACCGCAGATTCATTCAGAAACTAATCAAGTGACTGTCTTTATGAATGAGTCACTGAATCACCGGCTCACTCGATTCATTAGAAACCACTGATTCATTCAGAAACTAATCAAGTGACTGTCTTTATGAATGAGTCACTGAATCACCGGCTCACTCGATTCATTAGAAACCACGGATTCATTCAGAAACGAATCAAGTGACTGTCTTTATGAACGAGTCACTGAATCACAGGCTCACTCGATTCATTAAAAACCGCAGATTCATTCAGCAACAAAACACCGCTTGGTGAGCACAACAGTCGGCTCCAGAAGCAAACTGATTTGATTTTGATGATATTGAAAGTGATTTTAATGATAACTTATAAACGATTAAAGGACAGACCTACGGTGAGCTCTTGGATTGTTAATCAGTGGTTTCAAATAATGTGTAATGTTGGGATTCTCCTCGTAGACGGTTGGTTCATGGCTTACGGAAAAAATACTTCTGGAGCCAACTGTGTTGAAAAAGGGGGCAGCACTAATGCGCTCTACTGTATCTAAAATGTAACACAATAATATTTCTTATTTATTGAACTGTTGTACCAAATCACATTTGCATTGGTGCAGATGTTGGGGAAAAACAGCACCATATCATATCATATAAATATAAGACGGGCATTTTTTGCCTTCATATCTTGAATTTTAGGCTCTGCATTGTTAATATATTTATACGAGAGTAAATATTGTGATTTCAAAGAGATTTGAAACTGGAACGTTCTATTTACGTTAAGAAAACTTTCCTGGCTAACCAACGGGAACCAAAAATTGTTATCTGGGATGCTGCTTTTAGTCTGTAATGATCCGTTCTGATCTGGACCGAGCGGCTCAGCGTCAGAGGACGTGTGCTCATCTCTCACCCCAGCGTCATCTCCACCAGTGTGTTGGGACTGAGGTACGCCTGCGGTTTGATTCCTCCGGACGTCATGGGCACCATCTTCTGCGGTAACAGCTCCAGCAGCTGCACACATGAGAGCCGTTAGCGTTTGCATGCCGTTACAGCGCAGCTAAACACACAGCACTTCTTGTTTACTCACTTTATACACGCGCTGCATGAGGAGGGTCACTTCCTGTTCCATGCTGCTGAACTGACCAGTCAGAGACAGGAGGTGCTTCCGCACGTGATGGAACTTCCTGTAAGGAGACGTTCATGCATCAGTCACTGCGTGTGTCTGTCGGATCTTGGACACAGTTTCCATGGCAACACAGCAGAAGAGCCATCGACACTGTGCTCGTGCACAGAACACAGCGGCGTACGAGAGGTCATGTGACAGGGATTTTACTGCGGTTGCTTACCTGTGGTAAAATCACTGTAAAGGCCCGTTCACACTAATGACAAAAACTATAATGTTAAAGTTTCAATAATCGTTCAAATACTGTAAGAACAGTGAGCTCACACCACAACTATACATTTATTAAATGAGCACTGCGCTACTATGTGACTCTGCAGCACAGAAGCAGTCATAAGCAGCACAGCTATATTTGTAGCAATATCCAAAAATACAGTGTATGAGTCAAAATTATACATTTTTATTTTATGCCAAAAATCATTAGGATATTAAGTAAAGATCATGTTCCGTGAAGATATTTAGTAAAATTCCTACCGTAAATATATCAAAACGTCATTTTTGATTAGTAATATGCATTGCTAAGAACTTCATTTGAACAACTTTAAAGGTGATTTTCTCAATATTTAGATTTTTTTGCACCCTCAGATTCCAGATTTTCAAATAGTTGCATCTCAGACAAATATTAACAAACCATACATCAATGGAAAGATTATTTATTCAGCTTTCAGATGATGTATGAATCTCAATTTCGAAAAATTGACACTTAAGACTGGATTTGTGGTCCAGGGTCACATATAGTTATCGTTGTCTTTTCAGTGTGAACGTGCCTGAACACATGAACTCAAGCAGCTTTAAACAGCAATATAATGAAAAACAAAGATGAGTAAATCGATCCATGATTGAATAATAATTAGAGCTGTCAAACGATTAATCGCAATTAATTGCATCCAAAATAAAAGTTTTTGTTTACATTATATATGTATGTGTACTGTGTATATTTATTATGTATATGTATGTATGTGTGTATATATATATATATATATATATATATATATATAAATAAATAAATAAATAAACACACATACAGTATATATTTTGAAAATATTTACATTTATATATTCATTTATATTTATATATCCATATTCTTATATTTTATATTATAAATAAATATATTTAATATATAAACAAATTTTTCTTAAATATACACATGCATGTGTTTGTATTTATATATACGCATAATAAATATACACAGCGTACACACTCATATATGTGACCCTGGAGCACAAAACCAGTCTTAAGTCGCTGGGGTATATTTGCAGCAATAGCCAAAAATACACTGTATGGGTCACAATGATCAATTTTTATTTTATGCCAAAAATCATTAGGATATTAAGTAAAGATCATGTTCCATGAAGATATTTAGTAAATTTCTTACTGTAAATGTATCAAAACTTCATTTTTGATTAGTAATATGCATTGCAAAGAACTTCATTTGAACAACTTTAAAGGTGATTTTCTCAATATTTAGATTTTTTTGCTCCCTCAGATTCCAGATTTTCTAATAGTTGCATCTCAGACAAATATTGTCCGATCATAACAAACCATACATCAATGGAAAGATTATTTATTCAGATGATGCATAAATCTCAATTTTGAAAAATTGACACTTATGACTGGTTTTGTGGTCCAGGATCATATATTATGTAAACAAAAACTTTTATTTTGGATGTGATTAATCGCGATTAATCATTTGACAGTGCTAATAATAACATTTATAACCGTTATAATCATTTCTAGCTGGACTGTTTGGCTCACAGATGAGCTTCAGTGAGCTCTAGGCTGCTGAACGAGCGCCTCTTACTTCATCCACTCCTCGCTCTTGGAGATGAAGAGGCGATATTTCATGGCGCACTCGTCTGTGAAGAGCGCCCGCGCTTTGGTGGCGTGAAGAACCAGCTTTTGCCTGCAGAAAGCAGAGCGATTCGTGTCATCATGACTCACGCGTCACACACATTCAGTTCTTGTAACACACATGATACTCACTTGTCAAACTTGTGGATTTGTTCTTCATTATAAGGCAAACCTGAAGAGATAAGACACGTCAAACACATAAAAAGCAAACGAGCGCTAATGAGATCTCAGGAGCTCTCAGACTCACGTCTCTCGGCCTTGTCCTTCTTGAACTGCTGGTAGATGCTGCTGATGGCGTCCAGCAGAACCTTGATCTTCTCAACACTAGACGAGACACAGAAACACAGTCAGCAACCAGAAACTCAAGTTCTCAGCAAAAAACAATGCTCTTCTTCTGTATTTTTGTCAGGGCTATTATAGTCAACAAAAACTAAAACTGAAACCATAAAAAAAATATATTTTCATTACTTGAAACAAAATAAATGTTAGCTGAAATAAAAAAAAACAACAAATAAAAATTAAACATTTTATTTCAGCTAGTTTTCTCTTTTTCATTTAGTTTAACTTAATGGTCTTAAAATAAATAAAGCTAAAACTGAACACACACACAAAAAAAAAAAATTATTAAAAAAAAAAAATAATATTAACAAATACTATAATAATATCGCAATGACACTAAAATAACAATATTTTTTTGTCTTGTTCTCCAGTACAAATATCTAAACATTCTTAAATCACATTTACTGGATTAGCAAAATTACTTAAAATATTAAGTGTTGTTTTCTGACTGATTAATCCAAATTCATTTTTACCCCCTGGCAGATATTTGTTCTTGTTTTAAGCTTAGTTTTGATATTTTATTCAGTCACTTTGCTTCTCCGGTACATTTATCCTGATTTTATTTTCCTTCAGCTAAAGTTGATTTTGCTTCATGTAATGAAAATGTGTCACTTTGGATAAAAGCGTCTGCTAAATGAATAAATGTAAATGTAAGGATGTTTAGATATTTGTACTGGAAAACAAGACAAATGTAATGATTAAGAACCTGATTTTTTGTATAGTTATGAACAGCGCTTTGCCCCGTTTGTTTTGAGGAAATGCATTGTTTTGTTCTGCAGTGTAATGAACGCTGAAGCAGTGACACTCACTTCCTGTCCTCGGGGTGCGTTCCCACTTGCTGCGTCCACGTGTCGGTCAGACTTCCTCCCGGCAGGAACATGCTGCTGATGTCCTGTAGCGTTTGCTCCATGGAGCCCAGAGAGCTGGAGAGCTGCACACAGAGCAGACAAGATGAACACGCTTTCACAAAGAACTCACGGTTTAAGTATTTTGACTTCAGGGTATCCCTGACGGGAAAACATTTCATTAGGAGTGTTGCAACAATGTTCTTAACTGTCACATAAGTATTCATACCAAGTGTTTCACTGTAGTTTCTGGCAACATATGGCAATGGGTGCCGCGGTTGCTATAGTTACTAGATCTCACAATAAACAGAACATAACAAAACAACCACAGTTGTACTGATATATATGTGACACTGGGCCACAAAACCAGTCATAAGGGTCAATTTTTTTAAACTGAGATTTATACCTCGTCTGAAAGCTGTTTGTTATGATTGGACAATATTTGGCTGAGATGCAACTATTTGAAAATCTGGAATCTGAGGGTGCAAAAAAAATCTAAATATTGAGAAAATTGCCCAAGTTTCACTAAGGATTCCCCCTTAACCTTACAACTAAGGGATTTCATGCAACCAGCGCAGACTTTTATGAGAGATTGAGAATCATCAGCATCTCACCCGCATCACCTTCTTCCTCGTGTCCCGGATCTCATCGTACTCCGCCGACAGGA
>CM071941.1:1345000-1432500 GCA_036784905.1 Acrossocheilus fasciatus
CAAAGCGTTCATGAATTACAACAATTTAAGTTCAGGAAATGCATTTTCACATCTAAGTTCAAAAAGTGGGGGTCATTTGTTTTACATCTACACCATGCTGAAGTTCATGTGAAGTTCTATTCACTTAAAACAGAACTTTCTTTAACCCAATGGTTAATAAAGAGGATTTAACTTATGTTTATAAGTTCACTAGTTAAACGTAATAAAAAAAAAACGTTATATCGTCCAGCCCCGAGTCAAACATGTCAATCTGAAGTGTGCTTGATGGCACTCACATGACTTCTTTGTTGCGGCGCGGCCCTTCGTACGGTCTGAACGGCAGGCTGCCGGTGGCGGCGTGATAAAACGTGACTCCGATGCTCCACAGATCCACCGTGGCTCCGTATTTCTTCTGGTGGTCTTTCCTGAGCACGGCTCGCTCGTACATGTCCGGATGCTGCAAAAACACACCGAGAAATCAGCGAGGATCGCGAAACACGGGCGTCACGTTTCCCATCATCCTCAGCTCACCAGATACTCCTCTGTGCCATAAAGCGACACGAACTGCTCGTCGTCTTCCAGCTCACGCGCGGCTCCGAAGTCGGTCAGTTTATAGACGGATCGTCCGTCTTCTCCGATCACACGCATGATGTTCCCAGGCTTGATGTCTCGATGGACGATGCCGTACTCTCTCAGATGATTCATTCCCGCCACTGTCACAAACAACAGCAGCAGCACTGAGAAACTCGCAAAAAGAAAGCTACGAAAAGGGAATTTCACAAAAGAAACGTTCACACAGAACGCGTATTTGCGTCTAAAAACGCGCGAGAACGGTTTTTAAAAAAAGCACAGTGCAGAGCGCATTCGTCTAGCCATGTTGCAGTCAAATAAAAAAAGTCATACACGTCCATCTAGCGCATTTACGTAGAAAAACAATGGAAAAGTAGCACAATAGTGCAAAAAAAAATAAAATTGCACTGTATAATGCCTCCTCTGCCATATTGCCATCAAATAAAACAGTTGCCATGCCAACTTGCTACTGTAAACAAAAGCGTGCAACACTTGCCCCGCCTCCAGGCTATTCTGATTGGTCCGCTGTTTTGGAACTGACATCGCTGCGCGGCACTGCGTATAAAAGTTGAAATTCTTTTAACTTGACACGGCATCTTAAAAACACGACACTCATGTGTGAGAAGCTGCGAAAGATCCGAGACGCAACGCTCACACACATCCATCTAGCGCGTTTACATAGAAAAACGGTGGAAAAGTAGCGCAATAGATGCGAAACGAAAAATGCGAAACGCAGTGCTCAGGAATGGGTTTAAAAAAATAAATAAATTCGCACTGCATAATGCCTCCTCTGCCATGTTGCCATGCCAACTTGCTACAGTAAACAAAAGCTTGCAACACTTGCCCCGCCTCCGGGGTCTTCTGATTGGTCCACTGCTCTAGAACTGACATCGCTGCGCGGCACTGCAAAAGACGTGAGATGCGAGACGCTCATACGCGTCCATCTAGCGTGTTTACATAGAAAAACAATGGAAAAGTAGCACAATAGTGCAAAAAAAAAAATTTTCCGCACTGTATAATGCCTCCTCTGCCATGTTACCATCAAATAAAACAGTTGCCATGCCAACTTGCTACTGTAAACAAAAGCTTGCAACACTTGCCCCGCCTCCGGGGTCTTCTGATTGGTCCACTGCTCTGGAACTGACATTGATGCGCTGCAAAATTCGTGAGATGCGAGCGCAACGCTCAATACGCATCTGTCTAGCGCGTTTACATAGAAAAACAATGGAAAAGTAGCGCACTGGAATAGAAAAACGCTTTCTGTGTGAACCGCCCCTTAGTCTGAAGAACACTTTAACAATCTAAAGAACCTTTTTCCACTGAATACACCAATCTAGAACTTACCGACATCCTGCAGAACGATGAGGAACTCGTCTTCCGGGAGTCCGTAAGCGTTCGTCGGTTCCTCGAGAACCGTGTAGAGACTTCCGCACGGACAGTACTCCATCACCAACACCTTATGACGCGTGTTCGACTGACACACAACACAAACATTCAACAAATGATCATCATATTTCTGAATGACAAGAACACAAAACGGTGACCTCTGATGCTCATAGTTTGGAGCAAACAGGTATTACAGGTGTTTCTTGTGAAAGTAAAACAGGGAAGAGTTTACAGAACTTCGACAGAAAAACAGAGCAGAAGCAAAAAAAATCAAAACCATCATGAAACAACAGAAACTAAACTGATATTGTTCTTATATGAGGTTTTTTAAAGAAACAGTTCACCCAAGTTTGTAGAAATGTGTCTCTGCATCAGTGTCTCAGCAATGGATGCTCTGAAGTGAATGGGTGCCGTCAGAACAAGCGCTGATAAAAACATCACAATAATCCACACCATCAGTTAACATCTTGAGAAGACAAAAGCTACATGTTTGTGATAAACAAATCCATATTTAATACTTTTTTTTTTTTAACTAACGAAATCCAGCCACATGTTTGTTTTGGACTATTTTGGCTTGTAAACAGTGTGCAGATTTCTCTCCTGATTCACACCAGAACACTTTTTCACTGGAGGAAGCGTTATTATGGATTATGGACTTATAATATTTTAGTTAAAAATGTCTTAATGATGGATTTGTCTCAGGTTTTGTCTTCTCCAGATGTTAACTGATGGACTGGAGCGGTGTGGATGTTTTTAATCAGCTCTCGTTCTGACGGCACCCATTCACTGCTGAGCATCCATTGCTGAGACACTGATGCAGCGACACGAATCTCCGATGAACTGAGAGTGAGAACATTTAAATTTTTGGAGAAACTATTCCTGTATATAAGCTGCATTTGATATAACAGTTGCTAAGATAAGATCGATACAAGACTGTGTCGGTCTCACCTCCTCCTCAACGGCGAAGAGCTTCACGATGTTTTTGTGGTTGAGTTTTTTCAGCACCTCAAACTCCCTCATCTGGACGTCCAGCGGACGCAGGAAGCTCAGGTTATTAAACACTTTGACCGCATAGAGATCACCGGTTTTCTACAGACACACAGCGAGATTTTCAATCACGTTACATCACTCAGAATAAGTAAACGAATCATTCAAAAGATTCACGCCAACTCTAGCACATGTGTGTGAGATCCAGACTGTAGCACAATGTAGCTGTAGTTTACAACACAGTGCAATATCAACATAAACACACAGATACCTTGTGTCTACCGCGGTAAACGTTGGCTGTGGCTCCCTGACCCAGCAGGTCAGACATCATCCACAGGTAGTTCGCCGTACTCTGCATGATGACTCTATAGATTCACCTGGAAACACATTTGCATACATTACATATTCATGAGGAGCAGGTGGATTCAATCAAATTCTGAAAACACAAATCAAATACACAAACAACAGCATCAACACCAGCAATATCCATGTACCACGGAAGAACTTCACTATATATATATATATATATATATATATATGTGACCCTGGAGCATATACGCAGTCATAAGCAGCACAGGTATATTTGTAGCAATAGCCACTAATACATTGTATGAGTCAAAATGATTTTTTTTTATGCCAAAAATCGTTAGGATATTAAGATCATGTTCCATGAAGATAAATATATCCGTAAATATATCAAAACTTCATTTTTGATTAGTAATATGCATTGCTAAGAACTTTAAAGGTGATTTTCTCAATATTTTGATTTTTTTGCACCCTCAGATTCCAGATTTTCTCAGCTAAATATTGTGCTATCCTAACAAACCATGCATTTATGGAAAGCTTATTTAAAAAATTGACCCTTATGACTGGTTTTGTGGTCCAGGGTCACGTACTATAGTATATTTTCAGATACCATAGTATTACCATCTGATACTGTGGCAGCCCAGCTGTTCTGTTTAGTAACGCTTTAGCTTTCGGTTTCCCGAAAAACCGTGATATTTACACCAAAACTGATAAAGCACAAGTGTATTCGCAGTTAATATGATGATAACGTGTAATGAGGATATTGTGAAATCAGCTGCGGGATTTATGTTTCGCCGTGACGTCACAGATCTGCGGGAATTTCCCGCATCAGCGCGTGATCCTCTCTGCATTTTCGCGTGAAAATAGAATAAAATCGCTTAAAAGAGACATAAAAGCAGAAGCGAGAGCGAATCGTGTGGTTCAGACCATCTGTACCGGTGTTTATAACACCGAACCGAGTGAAACTGAAAGTACGTTAAATATCCGACAGAATAAAGCGGTTTAATTATCGCGATTTTGAGATATTAATGAAGAAACCGACGAATATCCAGCACTGAGCGCGCGCCTTATGTTTTCTATGCGATAAATAAATAAATACACTTCGATCAAAACATTGCAATGGTACGTCGAACATTAGATTAATCACGTGAACACAGCGATAATAGATTACGAATAAGAATTAGATGACATGAGCGCTGTATGAGGATTATATGATGTATTTTAAGCTAGTATTTGATGTTTATTTTCTCACCCCGAGAGCACGAAAGCTTCTTCCGTTTTCCGTGTTTTCATCACATGAGGGACGCAGAGCGACGCGGGCTGTGTTCTCAATACCATACTACCGTACTACCGTACTACCCGTACTACTTCTGCAGAATCGATATATTTATTTATTTTTTTTATTTTTTTTTAAGTGCGCAGAAAGTAAAATGTTAATAGCCCACAGCTCAGCAACGTTTATCGTTTTGTGCAAAGTTTCACGTAATATTTTAATTAAAGTATATACACTGTGTCCGCTAAGTAGTACGCTACTGTTCCATTGCGAACACAGCCTCGCGCAACCGTAAATATCACAGTAGAGGAACTACTGTATACGAACAGTGTTGGGTTACTCTAAAAAAAGTAATTAATTACTAGTTACTAATTACATCTTCAACAGTATAATTAGATTACTGTACAAATTACATTCTCCAAAAAGTATTTAATTGCTTGTTACTAATTACTTTTTAAATTCTATACCAACCTCGACATGAAACAGTTACTTTATAAATTATTATAAATTATTCTGGTTGCACTTTAGATTAGGGTCCAATTCTCACTATTTACTATCTACAAACTATGACTTTTACCTCAATATACTCCTAATTACTGCTTATTATTAATACTTAGTAAAGTATTTGTGGTAGGATTAAGGATTTAGAATAAGGTCTTGCAGAATAATACATTAATATGTGGTTTTTAATAAGTAATAATACACAGCCAGTATCCCAGTAATATTCATGCTAATAACCAACTAGTTAACAGTGAGAATTGGACACTAAAGTGAAACCAATATTCTTATTAATTCAAAGTATTTAAAGTGAGAAGGGTGCATAAAAAACATGCTTAGACTTTACATTTTTTATGTTAAATGCACTGTTGTATTGTATATAAATGTTCTACAGTTGTACACACAGTATTAAGTTTAATTACATAAGAAGTAACTGAAAGGTAATTAAATTACAGTAACTAATTACTAATTACCAACACTGTGCATGGGTTATTTATTTCTCTCTCTTTCTATTTTTTTTTATTTTTATTTTTTTTTTAATTATAGCAGCAGACGTGTTATTTCCAGGGGGTTTGTAGTGTGCAGTATGGGATATGTTAGTACACCGGCAGAGGGCGCTGCTCAGCGCAGATCAGGCTCGATTAGCCCGGATGTAGCGATAGAAGAAGCGAAGTGAACTCCTGTGAATATCTAAAGACGTATACATATAAATACATAATGTAAATGTAATATGAGTCACCATTATAAGTAATATCATCATTCTAATAGTGGCTCCGTAACCTGACAGCTAAGAGCGCAGAAAGCGCGGTTATGTATTGGAGGTGTGTTGTGTTGATCTGCAGTGATATTCCATTTAGCGCACCGAGAGCAGAGTGGCGCAGCGGAAGCGTGCTGGGCCCATAACCCAGAGGTCGATGGATCGAAACCATCCTCTGCTAACTTTTAATTTTTCATTAAAATCGACACGTATGATAGTGAAAGCATCAAAGAAAGAACTACAACCAACGAGTTTACTGAAGCAACACAATCCATAGTTACAGTGAATATTATTGTGTTTTTATTTTATTTATATTTTACTGCAACATGCTTACTTCATTTTAATACTGTTAATTTAAAATATTTACTTATGCTATATATATATATATATATATATATATATATATATATATATATATATATATATATAGCATAAGTAAATATTTTAAATATTTTTAAAAAATATATAAAAAAATATATATATATATATATATATATATATTTTTTTTTTTTTTTTTTTTTTTTTTTTATTTATTTATTTATTTTTTTTGCATAAAACTTACTACCTATAGTAAAATGGTAGTAAGTAACCATGTTTATTTTTTTGCCATATTGACTATGATTAGTTTAACCACAGTTTTATTGCAAATACCACAGTTAAACTATGGTTAATGTAGCAAAACCGTTGTTAATTTGTGGTTAACTATACCATATTTCTTTTTTTGTTTTATTTGTAGTAAAACCATGGCTAATTTTCCCAAAGGACCAACCACACTGGGAAAAATAAAATTTAGTTTAAGCAAAATGTAAATAAGAGAAGGTAAAGAGAGGAGTGCTATTTACACACACACACACACACACACGCATACACACACACACACACACACACACACACACACACACACACGTTCGTTTTTGTGAAAAGTGGGGACATAGGCGTAATGGTTTTTATACTGTCCTTACTATATGTGCTATTGCCCTACACCAACCCTACACCTAAACCTACCCCTTACAGGAGACTCTGTGCATCTCAACTTTCCCCCAAAAAACCTCATTCTGAGTGATTTATAAGCGTTTTGAAAAGTGGGGACATGGGTCAATGTCCTGAGATGTCACCTTCACCTTGTAATACCTGACATACCCTCGTCATTATACACATCTATGTCCTGACTTTTCACAAAAACGCGTACACACACACACACACACACACACACACACACACACACACACACACACACACACACACACACACGCATACACACACACACACACACACACACACACACACACACACACGCATACACACACACGCATACACACACACGCATACACACACACACACACACACACACACACACGCATACACACACACGCATACACACACACACACACACACACACACACACGCATACACACACGCATACACACACACACACACACACACACACACGCATACACACACGCACACACGCATACTCACACACACACACACACACACGCATATACACACACACGCACACACGCACACACACACGCATACACACGCGCGCACACACACACACACACACACACACACACACACACACACGACACAATGTACCAGAAATGCTCCTCTTTTCCTTTGAACTGAGCTGATCTTTTGTTTATTAATGATTTACATTAAGGCAGAGCTCACCATTTTCCAATAAATATTAGCACAGACTAACATCATCAGAGAAGAACAGCTTTCATCGAGATTAAAGCAGACTAGTTCACCGTCACACCCAGAGTCAAACAGATCCCAATAGAGCTTTTGTTCTGCTTTGTTTGAGCTAATAATAAATCGCCTTCATCATCAGAGAGTTTGAAATGAATATGGTTTCATATTTCCAGCTGGTGATGTGGATGTTGACAATAGTGTGTTTATTTATTGTTTATTGTTAATTTGCGGTGTTGGGAAGCCTACAGATTACAAGTTACCCTTTCTAAAATGTAATATATCAATTACTGTATTAAAGTAACGTAACTGATTACATTTGATTACGTTTCTTAATTTCTAATGTTTTCAACTGTTAATCATTTTTAATCAAAGCAGGCAGGGTTAACCTTACAGTAGACCTCAACACTGATTACTGTCACTTTCAAAATCCTTCATCACTTCAATAAAGATTTTAATAATTTAATTTTGAAACAGTTAATCTTAAAAAATAAAGCATTTACACAAACCCAAATAAGAAATAAAACAGTTAACAAATTATTATCAAAGTCCTGTGTACTAAACTCCCGGTGTCTCATATTTTAAAGCAGTCAATGCAATTTATGAAAGAAATAAGCTTTGTATGTGTATATGTGTGTGTGTGTGTGTGTGTGTGTGTGTGTGTGTGTGTGTGTGTGTGTGTGTGTGTGAAAATATTCAGATTTAACCCCTTTGTAATCATTACCATTTTCATAACTGTAATTTAATTACAGATTTTTTTTCTCAGTAACTGTAGGCCTGACTGATTACAGTTACATTTATTTTGTAATTAATTTACGTAATTTAATTACATGTAACTAATTACTTCCCAACACTGCATATTTGAAGCATCATTATTAAATAACTTAAAGTCTTAAGTCGCTGGGGTATATTTGTAGCAATAACCAAACATACATAGTATGAGTCAAAATGATCAATTTTTCTTTTATGCCAAAAATATTAAATAAAGATCATGTTCCATGAAGGTATTTTGTAAATTTCCTACCGTAAATATATGAAAACTTAATGTTTGATTAGTAATATGCATTGCTAAGGACTTAATTTGAACAACTTTAAAGGCGATTTTCTCAATATTTTGATTTTTTTGCACCCTCAGATTTTCAAATAGTTGCATCTCAGACAAATATTGTCCGATCATAACAAACCATACATCAATGGAAAACCTATTTATTCAGCTTATTTAAAATATTAATAAATTATGACTGGTTTTGTGGTCCACGGTCACAATGGTCACAAACAGATATTATTATTATAATGATAGATAGATATACACAGCTGTCATTAATTTGAATGGCACGTTCACCTGCGCGCTCAGGTGTGATGACGCGCGCGCGCGCGTGGAGGCGCTGTCGGGTCGCGCGCGGGAGTCGGTGAGGCGGAGCGCGAGTCAAACTCACACAAGCGGCTCTTCATTTTGGCATTTAACCGAGAAACTCATTGACAGTCACCGTCACCTGCCGAGCCGTGCGTGTTTGTGCTTCTGCCATGCGGTAAAAGCGGGAAGAAACGCAGAAACAGGTGAGTGTGTGTTTACACACCACACAAACACACACTTGTATGTTGTAGATCGTGTACCGGCGGTGTTTGTAAATCACTCTCTTTAAACACAACCAAAAGCGCGTTAGCTGTGTTGTAGTGTGTATTACTGTGTTTATCTTCTGTGTTGATCACGGTTCCGTTCCGTTCGCTGGTTTAACGGCTGCGCGCGGTAAATACTGTCCCGGTTGCCATGGCAGAGCCCGTCACGTGCACGCGCCTGTGTACGCTTTTCAATTAATGCGGTAATATTTGTGCGCTATTAACCCCGCTGTGATCAGACTTCACTGCCGTTACATTAGTGATCAGATTTTATTATTACTTACATCATTACAGGTGTTTATATCACTGAGAACAGATGTTATTATTTCATCACTGCAATTGTTTATATCACTACAGTAATCAGACTTACACATCACTGCATTTACATTAATGTGCTGTGCATTATATTCACTGCATTTACGTTTATATTAGTGATGAGATCAGAATTCACTGCAGTTGTTTATATCATGTTATTAATACACAGTGCTGGGTGGATTACATACGAATTATAGTCCGTTATGAATACAGATTGCATGATGAAAACTGTAGTTAGTAATGTATTCTAACTACTTTTTTTTTTAATTTAGATTAGGCCTTCATTCTTATCGAACTTGTTTTAAAGTTACCACTAAATGTACCTTATTGATATTAAAATTCATAAGTCATTAGTAAGTCACTTTGGATAAAAGCGTCAGCTAAATGACTAAATGTAAATATAAACAGTGCAATAAAATGCATTAAACATTACACCTGGGTTTCGCAAACTGGGTTTAATGTAAGAACGGCAGTGGGTTTGTGAGTTGACAGAATGCTAATAATTAAATAAATCATAAAAATATTTTTGTTTACTTGCATGCCAATGACCATTAACTGACATCAGAGGACTGTAAACATGTAAATGCATTGTGAAATTATTGAAATATTAACTTGCACAGAAACATTTCAGCTAAATATTTTATTATAAGGGGTTTGGCTGACAAAAACATTTGGGAATCCTTGCATTACATCAACAAACGTTAATAAAAATGACTACAGCAATGACATTATATACCCAAAGTCTTCAGGTTTGAAATATTTCGTCCTGACTTTCCATAATAAACACATATTGAAGTTCACTGGATATGATGACAGCTCACCAGTGTTTAGTAACTTACATAATTATTAGTTTCATGCATAGCCTAATTGCTTATAAATAAACACTCAAATAAGAAAAAAAGAAGAATGTAAGGGAATATCACTAAATTATGAATAATTAAATGCCACTGTGTGAACAATATGTAATCACATAATCCATAAAAAGTTACTGTAATCTGATTATGAGCGTTACAAAATGAAAAATGCTCTAATTACAAGTATTGCAGAGACTTCATTTAATCCCATTTAATCCCACAATTGTTCATTCATAAAGCTCTAAAAACCTTACTGACTGATGTTTTAGTGCACTTTCTGCAAATATGGAAAAAATAAAGGGTCTGAGACCATTTTTATGACTGCAGAAATATGTTAATTCAGTATACACATTATCCCACCGACCATAAAGCACAATTTTTCACACACTTTTCCAAAAAAAAAATTATTGATTATTTCAAAATGTCACTAATGACACATCACTTTCATGTCTGGGAAAAATATGGGATTAAACGGGTTTTAATGCATCATTGCTGTCGATGATTTAGCACTTGCTGAACCTTGACTGTAATTCTGAGGTGGTTCTGTGAAGGGAAGTAAATGGTTAACGGCCCTTAATAGGGACACACTGTACGACGGAGTCGCTCTCCAGTGAGTTTCAGTAATTGGTGTTATGAGCGGTGCAGGTCCCAGTGCTACGGGTTAAATATGGAGCCTTGTTACATAACCGCTAATGTTTCCATTAATTTCATTGAGCCGTGGTGTTATCTTCAGCTGCTGAGACATCTTACAGTCCTGTCGTATTTTAAGGGTTCACACCGGGTTTCGCTGGATCATGAGATTTGAGCTGTGATGAGTTTTCACAGAGGAGCTTTAACCTGAACGTGAGCTTTTTAACAGGATTCTCTACAGTAGATAAGATGCTCTTCAAGTGCTGGGGAAAGTTACTTTGAAAAGTAATGCGTTACAATATTGTGTTACTCCCTAAAAAACTAACTTATTACATTACATAGTTACTTTTTATGGACAGTATTGCATGTTTGTTTTAAATATAAAAAGTTCTATTTTTGGCGCATGTAAAAGCCCTTTCACACCAAGGACAAGAAATTGAAAATCTTTATCCATAAGTGGGTGTTTTATTTTCTTTCACCATAAGTTTTATTGTTATTAAATTCTGTGTTGTAGTATGTCTAATTATTTGAATGCATAAAACAAATTTACTCTTAAAATAGCCTTATGAAATGTTTTCCTTTTCCTCAGAAATTCTGTGTTCTGTATCTGGTTTTCAAATGAAGGCATAAAACATTAATTTCATTTATCTTTAAATTATTGAAAATCAAATTTTATCTGTTTTGGCAAACAAAGGAGGTAAAATAATTCAAATAAAGCAGACTAGTAGTAGCAGTATGTACATTCTGCTGAACAATAGTAATATATTTCTGCCGCAGTGTCTTCCAAGTTAAACCGAACTTTTATTTTGACGGGTTGCCGTGAATACCTTCTGTTCTATAAGTTCTGTGTGCATATGATGCTAGTATTACTCCAATCAAACGGTAAAATGCTCATGAAGTGACTCTCAGAGCAGTTCGGGAGATCCTCATTTAGTGAGACGGCAGACGTTGAAATCACCACATCAAGATGTTTTTTGATACTCGATGGTATCGAGGCAATTCGTTCGGTGCCAAAAAAGCATCAAACTCGATACCCAGCTCTAGTTGTGGACCCGCCTATAGATGCATATTACTAACGTGCTCTTTAAATAACAAAAAAAATACTGCGCCCTTGACTTTAGACCAGGTTTTAGTTTGCTTCAAAAGTTTGCCTCAGTTGCCTCAAAATAGCAACAAATGGGTGCAAATGCATTTACTATTTAAACAACGTGGCGCAGGATGTTAAAATGATAACTGCGTTGGGCTGAAACTAGCAAAAAACACCTGCGCCACGCCGGGTCTGTGATAGGGCCCCAAAAGTGAAATTAATAGAGATTAAAAGTAAATGAGCAAACTTTTCAGCTGTGCTGCTATTCTGGATTGCATGAAGAATAGGACACAGAAGAAGAAAGTTCAACACTCTTCAGCAATGAAATTTTTTTTTTAATTAAACACAAATGTTTATCTGAAGTAATTTTTTCTTATTAGCATGGTTAAATTGGATCATTGGACACATAAAGGATATTTGTGTTGTTTAACATAATTATTGCAGGTTTGCATCATATTTTGAGTTTTGCATTTCATTGTTTTCATTCATTTTAAGGAACTTTGAATCTGCTTTTGGTCAAGTGAGATGAGTAAATGCATGTTGACATATGTGACCCTGGAGCACAAAATCAGTCTTGAGTTGCTGGGGTATATTTGTAGCAATAGACAACAATACACTGTATGGGTTAAAATTATAGATTTTTCTTTTATGCCAAAAATCATTAGGATATTAAGTAAAGATCATGTTCCATGAAGATATTTTGTAAATTTACTACTGTAAATATATCAAAACGTCATTTTTGATTAGTAATATGCACTCCTAAGAATTGATTTGGACAACTTTAAAGGCGATTTTCTCAATATTTAGATTTTTTTGCACCCTCAGATTCCAGATTTACAAATAGTTGTATCTCAGCCAAATATTGTCAGATCGTAACAAACATACATCAATGGAAAGATTATTTATTCAGCCTTCATATGATGTATAAATCTCAATTTTGAAAAATTGACACTTAAGACTGGTTTTGTGGTCCAGGGTCACATTTAGTCTAGAACTACAGTAAGATCATGTTTACTCCTGATTTCTCTCAGCATGGCAACACAAGAGCTGTCAGTGAATACATGGGAAACAAAGTAACTGGCGTAACTTATTTGAAAAAGTAACTCAGACATTTTATTGCAAATGTAAAATGCGTTACTTTAGTAGTTACTTGCAAAAGTAATCTGATTACAAAACTCCAGCTGAATATCTTGCAGTGTTATGTAAAAACTTTTGCTCCATTATGTTATAAACAGCAGCACTGAAGACACTTCTGACCGCGAGCGGTTAAAAACACCAGCTGCGTCTAGCTGTGCCTCATCTGGGAACATGTGAAACCTCCGCTGGCCCGAGGCCTGTGATTCTGTGGGAGTATTTCTGGATGTTCCCAGCGTTTGTTTGTATTTGTTTGTGTTTGTGTGCTGTGATGACGTCAGCGGAGTTCAGTAAGTGTATCGTTTATTTGGCAGCTTGTTGAGAAGTGATTATGCCGTTTTGTCTAAGCGAGAGAATCTCAGCAGACTGAAACCGAGCCCATGGGTTTGGCATCACTCAGATTTTTCACTACTCGGTGTTTGGCACATTCACTCGTGCCGCTGAGATCTAACGGCAGTGGAGCTTGTTTGGTGGAGGCTTGAGTCTCTGGAGGATTTCTGCTGTTTCTAGAGGAAAATTGTGCTGGTCTCTGGAGTTTTTTTTAGGGGAATTTAGTTTTACTCAATTCATCTACACTCTTAAAAATAAAGGGGTTTAGCCAACCATTTTGGCTCCAAAGAACCTTACAGTGATCCATTCCAATGCACTACTTTTCCATTGTATTCCAATATAAATGCATGCTAGAGGAATGTGTGTAATATCTTGCATCATGGAGTTCCAGGTGGTTGTGTTTTGACACTCTCCTGTATACGAGTGAAACTCTTCTGATTTCTGTGTGATGTTAATGTTGTCTGTTTCTGATCGGCACAAACGAGCCGAACATGCCTCCATTGAGCGAGTTTCCTCCTGCCTTATCTACAAAGTCATAACGTCCTTTATTGTCATCTATTCATAGCACAGCTGCTCCTGTGACGACCTCAGAGCACAATGACTTCTGTTTCTTTACTTCCTGCATGCGAGCGTCAATTAGAGCAAAAGTATCCAAGATACACACGCTGAATCATATCAGCGCAGGCCGTGTTTGACAAACAGCTTTCCTAATGAGATAATGAGATTCATGGCATTAGTGCTCATTAACTGACCACACTGCTCTCTATCAGAACGACAGCAAAGCAAACGAGATGTTTAGAGTTCTTCATGTGAGCGCGTCTCAGCCGTGTGTTCAGGGTGTTCAGGGTGAAACGACCTTCTGATGTTGGTCAGGAGTGAGTGCTGTAACTCTGTGTTCTTTTTTGTCTTTACTATCTCACACACAAGTACACACACACACACACACACACACTCACACACACTCACACTTTCATGTCACACTGCCATACAAAATGTTTTTTAAAGAAGTTTCTTCTGCTTCATTTATTTGATCAAAAATTGTGAAAATACAGTAAAATTGTGAAATATTATTACAATTTAAAATAACACTTTTCTATTTTAATATAATTTAAAATATAATTTATTTCTGTGATGCAAAGCTAAATTTTCATCAGCCATTACTCCAGTGTTCAAGGTCACATGATCCTTCATAAATTATTCTAGTATGTTGATTTATTATTATTTTTTATGTTGGAAACTGTTGTGCTGCTTAAATCTTTTTTTTTTTTTTTTTTTTTTTAAACCTGTGATACTTTTTTCAGGATTCTTTGATGAATAAAAAGTTTATTCAAAATAGAAATTCTTTTCTCCCTTGTCATTATACAAATTTATGTCCTGGTTTGTCACACACACACACACACACACACACACACACACACACACACATATGCAGTGAGAAGTGGATCACATCCTCAGAGTAACAGCTCATTTCACACTCAGTACAGTACAGTACAGTGTCTCTGATGAGCTGTAAATGATCAAATGTGCTTTACTGTCTCCTTATTCACCACAGCCTCCGCTCACGACCGTGTGTGTGTGTGTGTGTGTGTGTGTGTGTTCAGTCACTGGTTAATTAGTTATCACAGTTCTGTTAAAACAACAGGAGGAGGGTTGTGTGTGTGTGTGTGTGTGTGTGTATTTGCATCATTACAGTGTGGAGACAGAATTGTCACCATAAGTCCCCAGATATCTGAAAAAAAACCATTTCGTATACAGGTGCATCTCAAAAAATTATAATATCGTGAATTTTTTTTTTTGTAACCTATTTTAAAAAAGTGATACTTTCATATATTCTGGATTCATTACATGAAAAGTAAAACATTTCAAAAGTTTTTTGTTTTAATTTTGATGAATAGAGCTTACAGCTCATGAAACAGAAAAGTTCCAGTTCTTTAAAGTATGTTCATTTATGCGCTCAATACTTGGTCGGGGCTCGTTTAGCACAAACTCCAGCATCAGTGAGGCGTGATGGAAGCGATCAGTCTGTGGCTCTGCTGAGGCACTATTGAGCTTCAGCTCGTCTGGATTGTTGGATCGACTGTTTCTCATCTTTCTCTAGAAAATATCTCATAGATTTCACATGGGGTTCAGGTCAGGCACGTTGGCTGTCCAATCAAGCACAGTAATATCATGGTCAGCAAACCACTTGTGGTTTTATCACTGTGGGCAGGTGCTAAAGTCCTGCTGGAAAGGGCATCTCCATAAAGCTTGTCAGCAGATGGAAGCATAAAGTGCTCCAAAATCTCCTGGTAGATGATTGCATTGACTTGGGACTTGATAAAACACAATGGACCAACACCAGCAGACGTCACGGCACCCAAATCATCCCTGACTTCACTGTGCCTCTCTACTCTTCCTGCAATGAAATGCAAAATGTACTTTTATCTGAAAAGAGGACTTTGGACCACTGAGCAACAGTCCAGTTCTTTTTCTCCACAGCCCAGGTAAGATGCTTCTGACGTTGTCTCTGGTTCAGAAGTGGCTTGGTAGCCCTTTTCCTGAAGACGTCTGAGCGTGGTGACTCTTGATGCACTGACTCCAGCTTCAGTTCTCTCCTTGTGAAGCTCTCACAAGTGTTTGAATCGGCTTTGCTTGACAGTATTCTCAAGCTTGCAGTCATCCCTGTTGCTTGTGCACCTTTTCCTACACAGTTTCTTCCTTTCGGTCAACTTTGCATTTAATATGCTTTGATACAGCACTCTGTAAACAGCCACACCTTTCAGTAATGACCCTCTGTGACTTACCCTCTTTGTGGAGGGTGTCAATGTTCATCTTCTGGATCATTGCCAAGTCAGCAGTCTTCTCCATTATTGTGGTTTCAAGAACAAGAGATACCCAGAATTTATACTGTAGGGATGGTCATTTAATAAAACTCGAATGTAAATATTATAATATTTTGAGATGCTGGATTTTTGACTTTCATGACTTTCATGACTTTTCGACTCTAATCATCAAAATTAAAACAAAAAAGCTTTTGAAATATTTTACTTGTAATGAATCTAGAATATATGAAAATATCACTTTTTGAAATAAGTTAAAACCTTTTCACGATATTCTAATTTTTTAACAGGATAACAAAAGATTAGGTTATTTACTCCGATTTAAAAACAAAAACAAAAAAATAGGTCTATTATACAATAAATGTATAATGTAACAATATTATTGCACAGTTCTCTGTATAAAGTTACTCATTGGAGGCGATACTGTATAGTAAATATCAATTGCTTGATTGTTTATATCATCACTAAATGTATCTTTATTATCATCCAGCTCTAATCTGATAAATGTGAATACATGATATGAAGATATTACAAACATTAACATCATGATTTTCTGTAAAGCTGCTCTGAAACAATGTGTATTGTGAATAAACAAATAATATTGAAAAAATTGACTTTTCAAGTTCACGTTAAAAAAAGTATCTGTTTTTATTTCCTTTTGTTGTTTAAGTTGTGTTGTTGCTGTGGAGTCAGCCGTCTGGTGTGTCGTCACACAGCTGATGTTTGATCAGGATGTGTGTGTCGTCACTGGACACACACTGTAAGAGCGTCATGTGACGCGTGTGAGGCGTGACCTCGAGTGGAGGGTGCGGCCGGATCGGGTTCCTGAAGGTCACAGAGGTCAAGAAGTTCCACCTGCTTCTGTTACTCTGCTGCGCGTCGCACCTGTTCGATCTGTACATTTATTTATTTACTTATTTCTTTCTTTCTTTGAGTTGTAGTGGATAGTGAAGTAAATGTGGAAATAGGACCGTTGACTGCTCATGAATTATAAGCATCAGCTTATCAATAAAGCCTCTATCAGGCTCTGAACTTCCTTATGACTGTGTTTGACGTGTTCTTCAGAGATCCAGTGTTACTGTAGTATCATTAATATACTATTTTTTTGCTAATATTTTAAATTAGGTTTTAATTTTATTGTTTTTCTTTTTTGTTTGTTTGCTTTTATTAATTTTATTCGGCTTTTAGTATTTTTATTTTTATTTTTTTAATTAAAAAATTTCTATGTAGTTTTATTTTATAGATGTTTTATTTATTCATTTTAGTACTTTTTTTTATGCCTGTGTAGTTATATTTTATAAAAGTTTTATTTTTTCTTTATTTGTTTTAGTTTATTTTTTATTTGGTTATTTTAGTAATTCAAATTAAACTAAATGTTGCCAAATAGCTAATTTTTCATGTTTTAAATTTTTTTTAAATTTATTATTTTTTATATATTTTAATATGTCTGTGTAGTTTTATTTTATTAAAATTGTATTTATTCATTTTAGTTTATTTGGTTTTTATTTTGTTATTTTAGTACTTCAACTTAAACGAACTAAATGAAAATAAGAAATGTTGCCAAAGTTTTTTTTAAAGAAATATATAATAAAATAAGTTTCAGCTATATTTCACATAATAAAATGCATAGTAAAATAATAAAATATGTAATAAAATAAGTTTAAATTTTATTTTAGTTAATGTAATGCTTATTTCAAGTAACTAAAAAGTTCTTTTTTATGGTTTATGTTTTAGTTAATGATGGTTTAGTAACGTCACACACACACACACACACACACACACACACTGTGAGGGTCATACGTGTGTGAAATAACTGTCTGACTTTATCTGGTGTGTTGACTGAAGTCAGCAGCTCTAGTAATCTAATCATATTTGGCTTTATTTCCTTTCCTGTAAGAAGTTCCTGCGGTTCCTTGACCTCCAGCTTTAGGTGGAATGTACTAATTAACCGTTAACCACGGTTTACTAACAAACAGCACGTTTGTTTTCCGCTGTTTTGTGCTGCAGTTACACACACGTGTGTGTCTCATGCCAGGCTCCGCTTGATCTCTCTTCATTAAAAGAGACTTAAGCAGCAACTGGAGGAGCGGAGCGGAGCATGTGAGCGGCTCTGTTTGCTCTGGAGGGCGTGAACCGATTCACAAAACACCACAGAATCATCACCGGATTTCTAGGAAACCTTTCTGCCGCTCCTGTCTCTACCCAGAATCCTCTCTGTCTTTTACTGAGATGTTTGTGTTTAAATCTTTCGCTGGTTTATTCATGTTCAGTCCGTCTCCGGCGTAACAGATCTTTAATTAGACGATTCAATTAGCGACAGAAGAATCTGCTGCAGAACCGAACAGATAATGAAGCCTCACGCTGATGATGTCATTTCCCTCTGGGTGGAGCGGAAAGCAGGAAGTAGATTAGCCAGTGTAAACACAGAGCAGGTGACCTTTGACCTTCTGACGTGTGTGTGTGTGTGTGTGTGTGTGTGTGTGTGTCCACATTAGTGGTTCTGAGTGATTCCTGTGATGTTGAACATGTGATTATAGTTCACGGAGTCACACGACTCTAATCAGTGAGGAACAGCCCTTCAGCAGTGATTCTGTGATTCATGTTATATCAGAGCAGTATGATCTTCATAAATGTAGTCTTTTCCTTAATCTTTGGACAGAGGACTTCATTGTACCTTATACAAGAGTTCGTTCAGGTCATTGAATCCCGTCGTTACACCAGTAGGTGGCGACAAGTTACGGTCTTTATGAGTGAGTCAGTGATTCATTAATTCAAGAGTTCATTCATGAACGTTCTTTCTTTCAGGAGGAAATCGAGTCTTTTGAATCATTTGTTCAAATGCACTGATGCATTGAGGAACGAATCAAGTGACTGTCTTTATGAGTGAGTCGCTTGAATCATTTATGCAACCGATTCCTGCAAAAATGCTTTATGAGCGAGTCATTGAATAATTCATTCAATTGATTTAATTGTATTTGTGAGTGTGTCATTGATTCATTAATTCAACCGTTCATTCAGGAATGCCGTTTTGTGTTGTTTGAATCATTCATTCAACTGATTTGTTCAAATACACTGATGCATTGAGGAACGAATCAAGTGACTGTCTTTATGAGAGAGTCACTTGAATCGTTTATGCAACCGATTCATTTAAAAATGCTTCATGAGCGAGTCATTGAATAATTCATTTAATCGATTCAATCAAAAACACTGAAATGAAACAATTTGCTGTACTTATGAGTGAGTCAGTGATTCATCAATTCAACAGTTCATTCAGGAATGCTGTTTCATTTAAGAATGAATCAAGTCACTTTGAGAAAGTAATTTGAATCTTTCATTCAACTGATTTTTTCAAATAAACCGATGCATTTAGGAATGAATGAAGTGACTGTCCTTGGTTCATTAATTTAACCTATTCACTCAAACACGCTGATTCACTTAAAGATGAGAAGACGTTGATTCGTTCATTCAACTGATTTGTTCAGGAATTAGTCTTTAGGAGTGAGTCATTTGAATCATTTATGCAACCGATTCCTGCAAAAATGCTTTATGAGTGAGTCATTGAATAATTCATTCAATTGATTTAATTGTATTTATGAGTGTGTCATTGATTCATTAATTCAACTGTTTATTCAGAAACGCCGTTTTGTGTTGTTTGATTCATTCATTCAACTGATTTGTTCAAATGCACTGAAGGATTTAGGAACGAATCAAGTGACTGTCTTTATGAGAGAGTCATTTGAATCATTTATGCAACCGATTCATTTAAAAATGCTTTATGAGCGAGTCATTGAATAATTCACTTAATCGATTCATTCAAAAACACTGAAATGAAACAATTTGCTGTATTTACGAGTGAGTCATTGATTCATTAATTCAACAGTTCATTCAGGAACGCATGAGTGTGTTGTTTGAATCATTCATTCAACTGATTTGTTCAAATGCACAGATGGATTTAGGAATGAATCCGGTGGTTTTCTTTATGAGTGAGTCGTTGAATCATTAACTCATATGTGCTCAGGGTGTGCTAGCGATTAGATCACGTCAGCATTGTGGCCTGAATGGTGATTGGATTCACTGTTAATTTGGATAATCAGAATCCTCCTGATTAGCCAATCCGCGCCTGGACCTGACAGAAAACCCAAGACTCGCTTCACAAGTGAAAATATTGAAACGCCAGTCTGAGAGAAGCTGGAGAGAACGATCATGCAAAAAGTTATGATGACACAGATACTAACACTGTGAGTGGAAAACAGTTAAACGGTGATGATACGGCCCGTCGTGTGTGTGTGTGTGTGTGTGTGTGTGTTTGTTTGGTCCAGCGCTGTTGTGTTTGATTGATTGATTGTTGGGCGTTTCTGGGACGCTTCTATTGTGAGTCTTAATTACAGGCTTGAGTTTTCAGCGCTGGAGAAGCAGTGATTTCAGCTGAATGCTGTTATCGCACCAGAGAGAGAGAGAGAGAGAGAGAGAGCTTCTCCATATAGATCAGCCGCCTCGTCTCGCCTCGTCTCCTCAGTGCGGTTTGTGAGCAGATTGTAAATGAAGTCTAAACAGAGGAAAGTTTCACGCTTCTCTTCACAATCCCACTGAAGAGACGATGACGAGTGAATTTAAAGCGCTTCCTACACAGACAGACTGAATCACCGCGGATGAACACGCTGATCATGATCCTTCTCACTGCAAGACTTTGCATTAGTAGTCATGAAATACAGAATATGATGTCTTTTTTGAATCTTTTGATTCAGAGTGTTCTTGACGTGTTTGAGAGATTCACCAGTTAATGTGTCTCAGTTTGACCCACATATGAAGACTAACGGTGTGTTTTAATGGGTCACCTTTGACCTCATATTGCTAAAGGAGAGGTTTCATTTCCTTAATTTTCATATGTTGCCTGTGCTGTATTCACGGTGCTCATAAAGATCTTAATATAGCTGTGTTTAATAGGATCAGGGCAGGTCTGTGATGTCAGCGAGCGCTGAGGATTCTGGGTACACACAGGCCTGGAGACGCAAAGAGAAGAGATAACAGGATTAAAGAGGAATAATGTGCAGTGTATGGATTCACAGCCGACACAATGGAGATATTGGGCTTCATTATGGTTATGATGATAATAATTAAAAAATAAATAAATAAAATAATAAACAATATAAATTAAATGAAAAATAAAATAATATAAATAAATAAAATAATGCAAAATATAAATTAAATGAAAAATAAAATAATATAATTAAATAAATTAATAAAAATATAAATTAAATGAAAAATAAAATAATATAAATAAATAAATTAATAAAAATATAAATTAAATGAAAAATAAAATAATATAAATAAATAAAATAATAAACAATATAAGTTAAATGAAAAATAAAATAATATAATTAAATAAATTAATAAAAATATAAATTAAATGAAAAATAAAATAATATAAATAAATAAAATAATAAACAATATAAGTTAAATGAAAAATAAAATAATATAATTAAATAAATTAATAAAAATATAAATTAAATGAAAAATAAAATAATATAAATAAATAAAATAATAAACAATATAAGTTAAATGAAAAATAAAATAATATAAATAAATAAAATGATAAAAAATATAAATTAAATAAAATGTTAAAAATAATATAAAATAAATAAATAAAATTATACAAAATAAATACGTACATAAATAAATTAATGCAATGTTTGTTGTTGTTGTTGTTGTTAAGATCCAAATATAAAATCACTTGTATGAATGATGGTAAAAAAGCCAGTTTGTGATGTAAAACACTGGCAAGTCCTGATTTAGAAAATCTTTAACAAACGGACCTGAATGGACAAAGATTGATGCTTTTATATTAACCTGCAGAAGTCAGGAGATACTTCTAATGATCCACCAGACTCCATTAGACTCTGACTGTCCAACAGATTTATGTCATGATCGTCTAAAGGTGTTCAGAAGAACAGAACTGTAGAAGTTTTCCAGAAGCTGCGTGTCCCAGAATGCTTTGCGCTGGAGTGGATAATCACAGACCTGTGTGAGTTTGTAAAGCTCCTTACAAATCCTCTTAAAGATTCCATGGTGAGAAGAAGCGGCACATCGTGGAGGCTGTGAACAGGTACGAGTGAAGAGAGGGTTTGTTCTGTTTGCTGTGTGATTCACGCAGGTGTGCCATGATTCCTCGGTGTTTGTTTGTATGAATCGCTGGGTTTGATGTGGCTCGTGCCGATCCGTTTCAGACGTAACGCTGATGCAGGAGAAACGTGTTTGAATGCTGCATTTGATGCTCTTTTGTCGAACAGAAGTGATTCATGTTTGATGTTCTTGCATCACAGTGTGAATGTGAATTTAATTCATCTGATGACTCATCTGACACTGCTTTTGTTGTGTGTGTGTATATATATATATATATATATACAGTAGCGGCCAAAAGTTTGGAATAATTAAGATGTTTTAATGTTTATGATAGAAGTGTCTTTTGCTCACCAAGGCTGCATTTATTCAATCAAAAATACAGTAAAAATTGTGAAATATTATTACAATTTTAAATGGCTATTTTCTATGTGAATATCTGTTAAAATGTAATTTATTTCGGTGATCAAAGCTGAATTTTCAGCATCATTGCGTCACATGATCCTTCAGAAATCATTCTAATATGCTGATTTGCTGTTCAAGAAACATTCTGATTATTATCAATGTTGAACATATTTTTGTGGAAACTGATACATTTTATTTTTCATGATTCACAGATGAATAGAAAGTTCAAAAGAACAGCATTTATCTGAAATAGGAAGATTTGTAACATTATAAATGTCACTTTTAAATAATTTAATGCATGCTTGACTCCTTGAGCTACAGTAAAATCTTAATTATCCCACATTTTTGAATGATTTATGCAAAAATATTGAGTGTTATCAACACTGATAACGTTCTTGTTGTTCTTATAATGTTGGATCGTAATGATTGCAGTCTTTTGGTCGGTGGTGTACTGTATGTAATGCTGTAACTCAGGGTTTGTAGTGGAACAGACTCTAGTCGTTTGACCCACAAAACGGCCTGTGATCTGATCAATCATTCATACGGTCAGCAGCTGCTGGACCCGATCTCTCCGTCTCTGATCCTTCTACCGGTGTGTTTCTGTCTGTAGGACACGTGTGTGTGTGTGTGTGTGTGTTCGGTTATCAGCACATATAACATATAACTCAAGACTTACTGATTTAAAAATTATATTACTTGTGCACAATGCACTTTTCTTAATAAGTCTAAAATGTGTTTTAATGTCACTTTTGATGAGGATTGTATGATCTTTGAATAATATCAGATTTTCAATGCAAAATATATACTTGCAATAGTTCCACTTTTGCACAATCAAATATACTAAGTATATCTTTAATTGGACTTCTGCACAGTTAAAGTGCATTTAAGTACAAAATTAGTTGTTCCAGTTTAGTATACTAAAAGTACATTTTATTAAGTACATAAATATTAAAATGTGTTCGTAGTATGCTTAGCATGAAATAAGTGTATTTCAGATACATTGAAGTATATTTATTTTTCACTGGGGATGCGCTGGTTAAGGATCGGTTTCAGGTGTTTAACCTGTGAGGTGTTCATCTGTCAGAATATACTCTCAGTGTTTACATTCGGCTCAATGATTGACGTCGCACAGGCTTATGGTCTTGGACAGTCTAACTCTGTCAGTCGGACTCATTACTCAATCGGCCAGATTAACCTGCTAACAGCCCACGCGGGGCTAATTATAGACGTGCGGCGACGAGCGGTGGAGACCGACTGTCTGATCATTCATCATCATCTCAGAGCTTGACTCCGTTTGACCTCAGATACACTAAACGAGTCTTTAACAGCAGCATCATTAATAGGCATATTAATTTCATTTTTGGTGTGAAATGGCCCTTACATCTGCCAAAAAGCCCAACGTAATGCATTACTTTCCAAAAAAAGTAACTAATGCAATTAGTTACTTTTTTATGGAGTAACGCAATATCGTAATGCATTACTTTTTAAATTAACTCTGATAATAGGCGAAAAACAGAATGTGATAAAAGAAGTATGTTTGAATTCAAAGTAGCCGGATGACTTACTACTTCTGGTGTGATTATGAACAGTGTTGGGTTACTCTAAAAAAGTAATTAATTACTAGTTACTAATTGCATCTTCAACAGTGTATTTAGATTACTGTACAAATTACTCTCTCCAAAAAAGTATTTTATTACTTATCGCTAATTACTTTCTAAATCCTATATCAACCTCGACAAGTTAATGATACAAGGATAGACATGAAATGGTTCTTTTAATTATTTCAAGTAACTACATCAATTATTCTGGTTGCACTTTAGATTAGGGTCCAATTCTCACTATTAACTAACTATTAACTATGACTTTTACGTCATTACTGCTTATTAATACTTAGTAAAGTAGTTGTTAAGTTTAAGAATTGGGTAGGATTAAGGATTAAGAATAAGGTCTTGCAGAACAACACATTAATATGTGTTTTTTAAAGTAATAATACACAGCCAGTATCCCAGTAATATTCATGCTAATAACCAACTAGTTAATAGTGAGAATTGGACACTAAAGTGCTACCAATAACTCACCAAAGTATTTAAAGTGGTACATAAAAAGCATGCATTTTAAGGTTAGACTTTAAATTTTGATGTTAAACCCACTATTGTATTGAGTATAAATGTTCTACAGTCTATACACAGTATTAAGTTAAATTACATATGAAGTAACTGTAATTAAAATACAGAAAAAATAAGAGCAATCCTTTACTTTTTTCAAGGGAAACGTAATTAAATTACAGTAATTACTTAGTAATTAGTTACTCCCAACACTGATTATGAAGTGTGCATAAGATCGAACTTTACTATCCCATGAGGCCATGGGGGAGGATTTATGAATGGCATTGATGCGATGCAACTGATGCTGGTGGGTCACGTGACAATAACAACATGCTGCTGAATACGTTCATACTATATAGAACAATCTTTTTGCAGTTGCGAAGAATTAATTACTTATTAAAAAAGTACCTACTCGATACATTTTGGATGAACCACACACACACACACACACACACACACACACACACACACACACACACACACACACACACACACACACACACACACATGCTGTTTCCAGTCCAGATGTCTCTGATTACATGTTGAGAACTTGTTTGTTGAACTCCGTTGAGTAAGGGGCTGTTTTCCATTCCAGTGCGCTACTTTTCCATTGTTTTTCTATGTGAACAGGCACTAGGTGGATGTGTATGACGTTTCGCTTTTTTGCTTTATTGCAGTGCCGTGTTTTTAAGATGCTGTGTCTTCAAGTTAAGAGAATTTAAACTTTTACATGCAGTGCCACCACTGATCTATAAATCTATAGCTGTGTCTGAAAATATTGAGTGTCCTGAGCACGTTCACAACATCCATGCTCTGGCATAGGCGTAGTTGTGAACGCGCTCAGGACAGTGTGGCGGATCAGAGGTAAAAAAATTATATAAATACTGTTCAGTTTCTTGCACAGACTCAATGTATCGTCACGAGCCGCGGGGTTTAATTTGGTTTTGTCTGTGTATGTTTTTTTGTCTCTCAAAGCCGTGAGTCCCATTGACTGCCATTATATGACTGACACACTGCATCGGTTTGAGTTAAAAATCTTCGTTTGTGTTCTATTGAAGAAACAAAGTCACCTAAATCTCGGATGTCCCGGGGGTAAGCAGATAAACATCACATTTCCATTTTTGGGTGAACTATTCCTTTAATTTTACATCAGAATGAATACGCTACCAACGAACATTTTTAAATATCCACCAATGCCTACATGATAAATAATGCATGAAATAAACGTTAAAGCAGAAATAAGAAAGACGTAGAAGGCATCTCTCATTCAAACTCGCTCTCTCTTCCAGCTTGTTGCTACTCCGCAATGGATTGTGGGAAATAGTGCTTCAGCAAGTGTACATTGCTTGTACACTCAAAATCAGAATGCATTGTGGGAAAAAAGTAGGGTAACCAATTAAAAAAAAAAAAAAGTAGGGAATGAAGTCGTTCACTCAGAAATCGGATAGCACTACAAAATGGGTTGACACCCGATATAGTGCACTATATAGTGGATAAGGAGTGGTTTCAGACACAGCTTATTATAGATCAGTGAGTGCCTCTCATCAATGTCAGTTCCAAAACAGCAGACCAATCAGAAGACCCTGGAGGCGTAGCAAGTAGCAAGTTGGCATGGCAACTGTTTTATTTGACAGCAACGTGGAGGAGCTTTTTTAAAAAAAACATTCCTGCGTCTCACATTTTTAGACGTGTTCTCTGTGAGCGGCCCCCAAGTGTGTCAGGTTAATCATGAGTCACATGATCACATGATTTCAGCATCAGACTCCTCCCACAATGTTTCATCCAGCACTCATTTCCTGATTACAAAACCGGAAAATATGATCTTTATTCCGTGATTGTGTCATAAATGAATATGAGTGGTGGTATGTGTGAATCTCATTCTGTCTGAGCAGTGAGACAGCTTTGATGATGATGATGATGATGATGATGATGAAGGTATACGTGTATTTCTCCCATCTGTGTGCTGTTGGTTCTGTGTGTGGATGTGATTGTGTGACTGACGCTGCTTTTATTGTGTTGCAGTGGAGGATCTGTGAGCGCAATGCAGAGTCCAGACATGAACGGATACACCGGAGTCACAGCGCAGTCCTCACAGATAAAGTAAGCCAAGCAATCACAGCGACTAATGAGATTTAAAAAAAAATATATTTAATGAAATGATACTGTAAAAGCACCAGTAGGTGAAAGCGAGTCACTGTCTTAATTAGCGAGTCACTGAATCATTCATTCAACCAATTTGTTCAAACGGCTGATTCATTCAGTAACCGTCACTGAATCATTGACTCACTCGATTCATTCAGTAATGAATCGCCGCTGTGTGTTGATCAGAGACTCACAACGGTTCCGTCACGGCTTTGATTGGATCTGTTTTCATTTGCAAAATTGATCAAAGACAGACAATATTGTGCCTAAAAGGTAACACAATATTAATTCTTGTTTATTGAACGGTTGTATCATATCAATGTCACATTTGCAATGGTGCACCTGAGTTCACTGGATCACTGAGCAGAACTCTCAGTTTTATTTATTAGATGGATCATTGGGATTTTTCATCTGAGCGGTCACGGTGTGACTTGAGCGTGATGAATCTGATGTTTTATTGATGTTTCCTCTGCTCCTGATGTATTGAACACATTCATTATTGATCTGTCGCACAATTAGTGTGACTTACACAATGAAACAGATCAAGTGTCCACTTTACTCATTAACTCCACACGCGCGCGCACACACACACACACACACACACACACACACACACACACACACACACACACACACACACACACACACACACACACACACTCAGGCCGTGAGTGACTGAGAACAGGACATGCATCACAATTAATTCACTTCAATCCTAGAAGAACAGCAGAGAAAGTGTAAGTATGGAAGAGTGCTGGTGTACTAACTCACTCACTCTCTCTCTCTCTCTCTCTCTCTCTCTCTCTCTCTTTCTCTCTCTCTCTCTCTCTCTCTCTCTCAGCGGTCACGGCTCACTGTCTCCAGATGTTCCTGCCAAAAGGTCGGGTGGTAAAGCTCTGTACGGTATGTGTGTCCTCCTGCTGTCCGCTGAGGGAACTGCAGCGCCCCTGACCCCTCCGAAACGCTGTCACCATGACAGTGCTCCAGGAGGGATGATGGGATTGTGTTATTCAGTGTGTGTGTGTGATGTGAAGAACATGATGAAGATGTTCAGCCGTTTGCTCTTTTGTCTGGTTCCCAGAAGGGATTCATCCCAAAGATTCATATTGATATTTTCATGCACGAGAACACATCTGACTCGTATTTCACCACAATAATAATACATTTTTATTCAAGTCAAGTTGCTTTATACCAGTAAACAAGAAAATAACAGTGTTAATGATGCAAAATTCACCCGTCAAACAAATTCAATTTAAAGCAGCTCTAAAGAAGACAATAGAGTCATTATTCACATCAGTGTTAATATTGGAAAATTCATCAATTTTGAAATTAGTTCAATTTCAGCTCAACATAAGACAATACACAGTTCTTCTCAATTAAACAAATACTGTAATGTGAATAATTTTAGTAAAGCCAAACGAATATTATCATGACGTGTAATACAGTCTAAATAATATATTAGAATATTCTTGCAATGCAATCATCAATTGTCTTTTATTATCATGAAAATCCAGATGCCTCCTTAAAACAGGCTTTGTTTGCTTTATTGAGATTAGTTTTACTTTTAAAGTTACTTTTAAAAGTAGTGCATTGTATTTTTTTGTACAGTTGCATTGCTCAGTTACTTTTTATGGAATGTAATGCATTGTGCCACTTTTATGTTACTTTTTGTCACCTGTGCTGGGATTGTTTATTTGTTTTTAATAACAAAAAACCCCAAAGTGATATTTTTGGCAAATGTAAGGGCTCTTTCTTTCACACCAGAAGTGAAATTAATAGGCCTCTGCACTAGTTAGCTGTCAGTCAATAAATGGGAAAACAAAGTAACTGGTGTTTTTTTTTTTTTTTTTGTAAATTTAAAAGTAATTACTAGTTACTTGAAAAAAGTCATCCGAGTATGTAACTTACCCCAACACTGATTGAGAGCATAATTTCTCTTTATTTTGAGGTGAAGTATGGTTTTGACATGTTCTTGTCATTTGTGCGTTGTCTGTCAAGCTGAAGGGCCGTAAGATGTGAGACGTTCTCAGAATCACTGCAGGTGTCTAAAAGTGTGTGCGTGTGTTTGTGCGTGTATCACAGCAGAGGTTAAAGGTTACATTGCAGAAACCTACATGTCAGTCACTCGGTGAGACTCACTGTGTGTGTGTGTGTGTGTGTGTGTGTGTGTGTGTGTGTGTGTGTGTTTTCTCTGCGCCATTGCTCTCAGGGACAGATGGAGTTTATTTCCTGCACACCTCCGCCAAACACAAAAAGAAAGGTAGAAGCTGATGGAGTGTGTGTGTGTGTGTGTGCGTGTGTGTGTGTGTGTCCAGTGTTCTCTTCTCCTGCTAGTTTTCCAGCTGAATCTGCTCCTGCGTCATGAACTCCTTATACGCGTGTGATATGATGTGTTCGGTTTTGTGCGTCCACACGGAATCTGTCTCAGATTGAGCTCCAGAATCAGAACAGAAGATGTGAATAAATCTGCAGATTCTGTCTGGACGCGCTCGTGTGTGTCTCTGACGGCGAGTATATAACAGGATCTGCTCTTTCCTCAGAGCAAAGGAAGAACTACACCAAAAACAGCATCAACAGCCTGACGGACACGTCACAGTACCATGTGGAGGTGAGACACGCATCTGTTCAGGAGATTAGACCGAGAAATCCACAGACTCCTGAGACGAGTGAAGATCTGATCACACAAAACCAGTCTTAAGTAGCACGGGGTATATTTGTAGCAAAAGCCAAAAAAATACATTGTATGGCTCAAAATTATCCATTTTTCTTTTATGCCAAAAATCACTAGGATAATAAGTCTGTAAATATATCAAAACTTATAATAATAATAATAATAATATGCATTGCAAAGAACTTCATTTGGACGATTTTAAAGGTGATTTTCTCAATATTTAGATTTTTTTGCACCCTCATGCATCAATGGAAAGCTTATTTATTCAGCTTTCAGATGATGCATAAATCTCAATTTAAAAAAATTGACCCTTATGACTGGTTTTGTGGTTCAGGGTCACAAATCAGTTCAGACTCTGTTATAAACAATTAGACACACATCAACATGGACAACGTGTGACAACAACTCATCCTCTAAAACCAGGAAAATACAACACAGATGATATTAAACGGAATGATCGTTCTGGCATAATTTAGTCTCCATCATCCCATTTAAACCTGCCTTTATTTCTTCTATAGTGAGATGAAAGTCTAACAAAGTCTTTTGTTTAGACCTTAACGTTGTTCAAAATATCTTACTTTACAGAAGAAAGAAATTCATGCAAGTTTCAACGGGATAAAGGAGAGTAAATGACAAAATAATAATTTCTGCGTGAACTGTCACTTTAAATATGAATGAATAGGTATAAACATAAATGAAAATGTCTTTAAGGACGTTTGGCTGCCATTCAATATCAAATGCATGTTATTTTAGCATCATAGAGATACTATTATAGTTTCTGTTAATATTTAGAATCAGTTTTTATTTTAATGTTTTACTTTTTTTATGTTTTAGACGATTTTGTTGGGTGTTTTCATCATTTTTAGTAGTTTCTTTTATTTTTATATCTGTATAGTTTTAATTTTTTTAGTGCATCAAATAAAACTGAATGAAATTGAGAAATGTTGTCTTCTACACCAGCTAAAATAAAATAATTTATTTAATTTTATTATTATTATTTGTTAACGTTTATTTATTTATTTCAAGTAACTTAAAATGTTTTTTAATGGTTTGAATTTTAATTTTAGTTTCAGTTTTGGTTATAAAATCATCTTTATTTCTGTAGCGCCGAATACAATACAAATTGTTTTAAAACAGCTTCACCATAATAAACAAGAAAATAACTGTGTTAGTGAAATAAATTCAGTTTTACCTGTAAAGCAGCTCTACAGAAGTCATTATTCAGATCAGTTTAGTGCAAGTTTTGTTCTCATCGGATAGCATCGATGCGGTTATATAACTGAATATTAATTGTCTTTTAAACCCCAAAAGCAAAGCAAAGCTCTGTGTGTGTTTCTGCCTGCTTTGAAACAAAGTACTATAGAAGTACAGGTGACTTGACTTTTGTCTCCTGCAGCATCTGACCACGTTTTTGATGGACCGTAAGGAGGCGATGCTGACCATCGAGGACGGCGTCAGAAAGCTGCGTCTGCTGGATGCCAAAGGCAAGGTGTGGACGCAGGACATGATCCTGCAGGTGGACGCGAAAGCCGTCAGCCTCATCGACGACGACAGCAAGGTACGAACCCACCGGTCCGCCATCAGACCTCCAAGTAGGGTTGGGTATCGTTTGAATTTGATCCGATTCTTTTCGATTCCAATGTTTTCTTCTCTTTTTGCAAAACATTTAGTTGCAGCTGAATACCATGAACAGAAATCAGCAGGCTACATAAAACTGGACTCGTTTAAGAGTTGTTGTTTGTGTGCGAAATAGAGCTGCATTATTCTGGATACACTGCTTCACGATGCCATAGTAGATCCTTTTTTGTCTAAATGGTTGCATAAAGAACCTTTAACATCTGAAGAACCTTTCTGTGTCACGAAAGCTTCTTTGTGGCGAAAGAAGGTTCTTCAGATTATAAAAAGCCCCTTTTCACCACCTACTGGCGTAACAATGTAATCAATAAATCTTTATTTGAAATGTCAAATTACTTTCAAACTGTGATTTAATCTATTTTGAAAGAAACTCACAGGAATTGATAGGCGGAATCTAAATTTTAATTTTACAACAAGTATCCGAATTTCTGACCTTAAGCAGGGCTGCCAACTTTTAAGTTCATCATGGAGTGAGAATTTCCACAAAAAAAAAAAAAAAACACCTGCCAGCAGAGTTTTGATCCATCTGGACATAAAAAATCATAAAATCATGTAAAATAACTGTTGCAGTGCTGCAAAACTATTTTTTCACCACAACAAGAATAGCAATGTAACGTGAAAGATTTACTAGTCATTAGCTACTTTTATAAATAATTGCAACTGCATTTTAAAAATATTTGAGATATATATTATTATTTTATATATATATTAATTAAAATTTCTGGTTAATGTACATCAGTTACTGTACATCAGTAACTAACATAGATTTTTTAAATGTGTGTGTATATATATATATATATATATATATATATATATATATATATATATATATATATATATATATTTTAAAAAAATTATTAATCAATTACTCTGCATTTCTTGAACATCTGTTTTGAGAAATGATATTTTTCTCCCATTTGAAAATGAATCCCGCGTTCATGAGGTATTTATATGTCACTCTCGAAACCTTATACAGGGTACATGGCACGAAAAACAAAACTTTTATTCAAATTCTGAACGGATTATATTTAGCCTAGAAAGTGCGCCAATAGCCCTTACTTTACAATCACTAAAAAGGTGTGACTTACTTCAGTTCATCATCTCACAAAGTTTCTTTATAATCAATGCACCTCTTATTTACATCGTGTTGCATTGAGAGGAATCGCAAGCGTGCGGGAAAACAATCTGGTGTTTAGAGGTGAGTGAACGCAGTGGCCAATCACAAGCGTTCAAGAAATCAACAGATATGTCTGTGATTGGCTACATTGCTCAGCACTACGAAAATACGTTGTAAATAGAATCTTTTGGCGATTTCTAGAGCCTTGACCAAATCTGTTCCGCCAATATCCTATTATTACAGTTTTAACTGAAGAAAATGGATGTGAGAGCGTGAGAAAATTGCGTGAGTCTCATGCTGAATGCGTTGAGTTGGCAGCCCTGCCTTAAGTATTCAATTCTCAAATCGATTTTCGATTCTCAACTCTACTCCAGTGATACGTGTGTGACCTGATCATGTGTTTGTTTCAGAACGAGCTGGAGAACTTTCCTCTGGCCTCGATCCAGCACTGTCAGGCCGTGATGAACGCTTGCAGCTACGACTCCATCCTGGCGCTGGTGTGTAAGGAGTCCGGTCAGGGCAAACCGGACCTGCACCTGTTCCAGTGCGACGACATCAAGGTCTGGTCTCACGCGTTCACGTGTTTGCTGAGTGCTGAGTGTTGGGAAGCTTGGTTTGGAAATGTAATAGGTTACAGATTACAAGTCACCCTGGTTATAATGTAAGAAGTAGTGTAACTATTTCAGTTACTGTATTAAAATAATGTAACTTTTTGATTACTTTTCTAAATTTAAATTTTTGATTTCACTTTATTTTAAGGTGTCCTTGTTACAATGTAATTATACATTTAAGTACTGAGTAATATTAATTAACTACTTACTATATGGTTAGAGTTTTGGCCTAGGGTTACTTGCATGTAATTATGCATAATTTATTATGTAGTTTTATATGAAAGTGAAAACACTGGCATCTCACAAAACAATGGTTAATTAAAAAAATAAATAAAGCATATACACAAACCCAAATAGGAAATAAAACTATTATCCCCCTTTGTAATAGTTAACATTTTCATAAGTAACTGTAATTTAATTACACATTTTTTTCTCAGTAGCTGATTACAGTTACATTTATTTTGTAATTAAATCAGGCCAATTTGATCCACATGGACATTGAGAGCGCCGTCAGCGACCACAAGGGCGGCAAGGTCAAGAAGCGTCCGGAGGTGCTGAAGTAAGTCCAGCGGTTGTGAATTATGAAGATGCCTGTTGCCACGGTAACGCAGCATCCGTTTCTCTGTGTCCGTCAGAATGATCCTGAAGAGTGACGGGACCATCCCTCCGCCCCCAGGAGGCCCCGCCCCCGAGCCTCCAGGAGCTGTCAATCAAACGGACAGCAAGAGCCGAGTGGCCAGTTGGACTGCGTGGACCAGTGAGCAGCAGGAGCGTAAGTGTAGGCGTGTCTATCGTTAACCCTCGAGTTCCTGTTCCAGAGTCTCACTGTGTACGTGTGTGTGTGTGTGTGTGTCCTCAGATGATCCACAGAGACATTACACAGAGCTGGACGGCTCCCCTGAGATGAGCGCAGCACAAGTGGACAGAGATGTAGTGAGTGTTTACACTGATGCACAACATCCTGTTCCTGTTCCTGCAGATGCTTAAAAAGTCCTATTTTTACTAAAATATCTAATTACTTTACCCACGCAAAACTACCGAATTAACATTATAATTGTTACTATTCTTGGTTACACTTTATTTTAAGATGTCCTTGTTACAGTGTAATTATACATTTAAGTACTGAGTAATGTTAATTAACTGCATGTACTTACTGTATGGTTAGGGTTTGGCTTTGGGTTACTTATATGTAATTGTGCATAATTCAGTGGTATTATAATAGTAAGTACAAGGACACCTTAAAATAAAGTGTTACCCTATTCTTTCTTTGGGAATTTGCTTGTTCACGTGACAACTCGTGGTATTTACGACAACGTATTACATATTGTCTCTGTCTCTTTAATGTGAAAGGGAGAGAGGAGAAGAAAAAGTTCAGTTGTAAGCTCATTCTTTATGTTCATAGGGGTGTGGGATATTGAATTTTTGTCTTTTATTTATATCATATGATGTAGTTATATCAAAATATCACATGAGTAAGAGGGCAGTTTTATAAAACCACAGCAGAATCAAGTCTTTGAGCAACACGGCAGTGATTTGCTACTGAATGAAATCTGCGTTTTGAATGAATCAGTTGAATTAATGATTCAGTGACTCATTCATAAAGACAGTCAGTTGCTTCATTCCTTTGAACGAATCGTTTGAATGAATGACTCACTCAATTCACTTGCCGCCACCGACTGGTGGTTTTACTTTGATATTTAAAGTACTTTTTAATTAAAAAGTTACGATTATAAATAATTTCTAATTTAAACATTGAATTAAAAACAACCTCATAGCATTATTTATGCAGTTGTAAATGCATTGTAAATATGTTAATGCCACTTCTGATGCTGCTTCTGTGTCATCTCTGCGCTGTAAAGGTATAGGTAAAAAATGCCCCTGGAAATCATCTTAATGTGACAAATATTAGCCCTTAATAAAAAAGTTGCCAATGGCTGGTGACTTAACGGCCATAAATATTTTTTACCGGCCATGAGATCGTTTCGTTAAAATACAAAAGAACAAATTAGGGAAACAAATCGAGTACTGATGGCTGTGTGAGAGTCACGTTGGTGTTGCACACGTCTGTGTGTGTGTGTGTGTGTGTGTGTGTGTGTGTGCATGCAGCAGATGGTAAAATACTGACGTGTGTTACAGCAAATCCTCAATCACATTCTGGACGACATCGAACACTTTGTCACCAAACTGCAGAAAGCCGCCGAGGCCTTTAACGAGCTCTCCAAACGCAAGAAAACCAAGAAGAGCAAAAAGAAAGGACCCGGAGGTGAGCATCTCCTCACATCACACATCCTCATCATCCTCGTCATCATCAGTGTGTCATGAGTGTGTTTGCTGTGTGTCTTCGATCAGAGGGAGTTTTGACGCTGAGAGCTAAACCTCCGTCTCAGGACGAGTTTGTCGACTGCTTCCAGAAATTCAAACACGCCTTCAACCTGCTGGTGAGTAATGATAACCAGGTCTACATCCCAATAACGAACATTTTTTGCAGGAAAATCTAATTTAGATGATCTGTGATTTATTATTATATAGATGATCTATGAGATTATTATTGTCGTTCCAGGGGAAGTTGAAGAACCACATTCAGAACCCCAACGCTGTGGATCTGGTCCACTTCCTGTTCAATCCTCTCGGACTGGTGCGTCTTCTGATCGTGTGTGTGTGTGTGTGTGTGTGGAACAGTCGTTCTATCGGACTGACATGTCTCCGTGTGTGTGTTTGTGTCTCTCAGGTGATCCAGACGTCTGGAGGGGTGGATCTGGCTAAAAGCGTGATCGTTCCTCTCCTCACCAGAGAAGCCATTGACTTTCTGCATGCGGCGGGTTCGGCGGAGGAGAGACACCTGTGGGTCACGCTGGGAGACGGATGGACCAAATGCAGGTACTGGAGCGTCCCTCTTAATAACAAATCTGACTGATATTTAAAACTTTTCATTGAACAAAATCAAACAAGATATAAATCTCTTAACAGAACAAAAACAACCGATACCTAAATCTCAAAACCTAAAAAAATTAAACCGACTGATCTTGAAATTTTTACAGAACAAACACAGCCGATATTAAAATCTCATAACCAAACAAATGTTACATTTTTACAGAACAAACACAACCGATATTTAAATCTCCTAACTGAACAAAAACAACAGATGTTTAAATATTTGAACAAAACAAATATGACCAATATTTTAATCTCTTAACAGAACAAAACCGACTGATATTTTTTCTTAAATGAACAAAAACAGCTCATATTTAAATATTTTAACACAACAAATATGACCAATATTTTAATCTCTTAACAGAACAAAACCAACCAACATTTAAATGTATTATTAGAACAAAACTGACTGATAATTCATTCTCTTGATTAGAACAAAGCCGACATTTAATTTGAACAGAACCGACCGATATTTTAAGTTTCTTAACAGAACAAACCCAACCGATATTTAAATATTTGAACAGAACCGACCGATATTTTACGTTTCTTAACAGAACAAAACCAACCAATATTTAAACATTTTAACAGAACAAAACTAACTGATATTTAAATATTTTAACCAAACAAAACCAACTTCTATTTAAATCTCTTAACAGAACAAAACAAAACAGTATTTAAATCTTTTAATCGCAAAAATCAAACAATATTTAAATGTCTTAACAGAACAAAACCGACCGATATTTGAATCTTTTTAATCGGACAAAATCAATAAACATTTTAATCTGTGAACAGAATAAAACCGACAGATATTTAAATCTCTTAACAGCACAGAATCGACCGATATTTAAATGTATTAACAGAACAAAAACAGATATTTTAATCTGTCAACAACCGACCAACATTTAAATCTCTTAATTGTCTTTGAAAGCACAGACATGTGTTTGAGTCACTGCTGAACCGATATAAGTGCTAGACAACACTATAAATACAATATAGCTAGATCTAAATCTGGAGAGTCACTCATCTCATCCATTTACATTTAATCATTTAACAGATGCTTTTATCCAAAGCGACTTACAAATGAGTACAATGGAATCAGTCAAAATCAACAAAAGAGCAATATGCAAGTGCTATGACAAGTCTTGGTTAGCCTAACGCAGTACACATAGCAAGGTTTTTTTATTTTTTTAATTATATAATAAATAAAAGGAAAACAGATAGAATAGAAAAAGAATAGAGCAAACTAGTGTTAGAGGCCTTTTTTGCTTTTTGTTAATTGTATAATAAATAAAAGAAAACAAATAGATAAAAGAATAGAGAAGCTAGTGTTATTTTTGAATGAATAGAGTGCAAGTCTTTCTTTTTTAAAGAATAGAATTAGAATAGAGAGTGCTAGAGTTAGAGGGTAAAGTAAAGATGGAAGAGATGTGTGTTTAGCCAATAATATACACTCGATAATTAACGATAATATCGTCTAATTATCGTTATCGATAAAATCCCAGAAAAATCGAGATATTATTTTTTATATTTTATATATTTCACACCCCTACTCTCAGCACATTTCTGCTTGCTTTCTATAAACTCAAACACAAAGCGTATAATGACCTGCACAAACAGTCAACTATTAACCAACACTCTCATCCATCATCATCATCATCATCATCATCATCCAGCACTATAACCTGCTCTAAAACTCTAAGACAACATTATAGACATAACAGTAGCAATGTAATCCTGCTCTGAAAGCATGTGTCTTGTGTTGAGGTTGGAGTGGCCGAAGGATCACCCGTTTCCTCCGCACACGCTGTGTTTCCGGGACGGCTGGGAGCCGCCGGTGCTGGTGTCTCGTGAGCAGGACGTGGCTCAGCTGGCCGAGAGGCTCGGCGCGGCGCAGACCGAGGTTCAGAGACCTGTGGACAGACCTCCGCTCGACGTGAGACACTCGTTCACCTTTAACACTTACAGTGTGACGCTGTGAAGTACTTGTTAAAGTGAAAGTGTTTTCTCTCCTGACAACAGCCGGTGGTCCAGGACTTCCCCGGCGCAGACGGGTATGGCTACAGTCACACTTCTTACAAGCGTTTGCACCTGCTGGAGCCAGACATGGCCGTGGCTGCTTTTAAACACGCGGTCAGCCGTCATGTAGATAGGTAAAACCCACCTGGGTACGAGCGACCGCACCGCGCGCCCTGGAGAACCGGCTCAGCGCAGGCTGCGCTTCTGGGTCTGTTCTGGGTTCATTCTGCTTCTCTAAACTGTCAACTCTGACCTGAACTCTCAATCTGTTAAAACGTCCAGGTTTCTGTCTTCTGATGGAGTAAAGACTCTTCCCGTCTCGTTCTTGAGCTCTGAGACGCTCCTCCATGGCGGCAGCGGTCGGTCAATAACCACATTCATCCGTAGATTCAGCATTTAAAGAGAGCGAGCTTGTGTTTTCGCTGCAAAAAAATCATGTTGTTCCTCAGTGTTTTTGTCTTGTTTTGCAGTACAAATATGTCAACGTTGTTAAACCAAGATACATTTACTTGAGAAGCAAAATTACTTAAAGGTCCCATGAAATCAAAATTGAAGTTTTTTGGGTGTTAGTACCAATATGTTAGTCTTAATGTTATCTATAAGCCAGTGTGCTCCAAAACAGTGACAAAATTCACATTTAGAAGATATAAGCATTCAAAGCTTGCGGTTCATCTCTTCCGGCAAAACAGCTCAACGATTTTTTTGACGTCACAAAACATATCGGACCTATTTAAATTCTGAATTTTATAGCAGTATGGATGAGATTGTGGCTGTCATACCCTGTCAAATGCGGCTTTACGAAGCTCAACGGCTCTGAACGGCTTTAGCCCAAGCTGTGATATAAACGAATGCTATTGGCTATTTTAAAAAGGGGCGGGGCTGCTTCATATGTCCCGCCCTGTCGTCCTGTTTCAGTTAAAATGACATCATCACAGAATAGCGCTGCGTTTCAAAGCATTTCAGGGGACCTTTAAGAAATATAGTGGGGGAAAAAACCGCACACACACAAAAAAAGCAATTATTTTCCATATACTAAATGCTGAGCAGATTGTTTTTATTATTATAGTCTCGGATATGGTTAGGAACAACATTCATTTTGATGCATTATTTGTTTTTTGTACAGTTTCAGATTTAAAAAATGGTGCTATAATGTGGAAAATAGTAAGAAGCTGAAAAAGTACTGAATGAAAGATTATTAAATGCTTTAAATTAAAGATGAAATATTGCAGTTTTAATGTGTTTCAGTGTGGACACATTTTTGCACCTTGTGTAAAATAGACTTATTAAAGGAAATGAGCATGAAATTTTATTTATTTATTTTTAGTATATTTATTAATAAAAGTCTAATAATACTAATAAAAGCCTAAGTAGACCAAATTTATGCTGTTTGCATTAACAACTAGTTTGATCAAACACACACACACACACACACACACACACACACACACACACACACACACATAAGGGTTAAAACAAGACCAAATATCTGCCAGATTAGTCAAAACAATTAATCTTGTTATTTTTCTGACCCCATTAGCGTATATTCTTTTTTTTAAACTCAAACTCACTTAATTTTGAATATTATTTCAGAAATCAAGGTAAGAAAACAATATCTTAAGTCATTTTGCTTCTCAGTTAAATGGATCTTTTTGTAGTGAAAAACAAGACGTGATTTTTTTTTTTTTAAATTTTCGCAGTATGCCTCATTTCTGGAGGTTCATTGACTCTTTCTCTTCAGGAACCTTGAGGCTCACAACCGGACGCAGAGGAACTTTGCCAAATCCAGATACGACTTTGTGGCCAGAAACAACACTGAACTGTCTGTGATGAAAGACGAGGTGGTGGAGGTACGTCACATGATGATGATGATGATGATGATGATGATGATGATGATGATGATGATGTAACATCAGTGTGACAGTCTGTCATGTGACGTGTCGATCTGATTGGTCGTCAGGTACTGGATGACAGGAAGCAGTGGTGGAAGGTGCGAAACGGGTCGGGCGCTACAGGATATGTGCCAAACAACATCCTGGAGATCAGCAGGGCAGTGGACATGACGGGCCGCGGGGAGCCCATCTATAGCCACACCATACAGGTGACACACACACACACACACACAGGAGACGCTTATTCAGCTTCTGTCTGCATGCTTCATCTTCACTTTCATTTCATCTCCTTGTTTTGCCACGTCATAGAATTATTGATTTTTGTTTGTGTTCATCTGTTCATCTTAAAGCTAATGATGCCAAAAAAGGAATTTGAGTTGTTTAAGGTAAACGAGTGTGTGTGTTCAGTTTGATTTGATTTCCTGCATTAGTTCAGTTTATCTCCCTCTGTGTGTGTGTGTGTGTGTGTGTGTGTGTGTGTGTGTGTGTGTGTGGTTCCTTAATCATATTTTGGGGACAAATTTGTGAGTTAAACCTTCCAAAACCTCCTTTTAGAGACATCCTCATTTGTAAAAATGTTATAAAAATAACAGTTTTTCATAAATTGTAAAAATGCAGTGTGTTTTCTGTTAGGGTTAGTGTGTTAGTTAGTTAGTATTTATATCTAACTGTAAATAAAAAAATAGATGCCTATAGAATGACTAGTAAATGCATACGTGTGTGTGTGTGTGTTTTATTTGCAGTGTGTGTGTGTTTTATTTGCTGTGTGTGTTAGTTGTTGACTTTCATTTTCACGTCACTCTTCATTTTTCTCTCAAGCAATTACTGGGCGAGTTAAACGAGGTAACTGGATTATTTTGACTTACAGTCAGTGAACCCCCCCATAATCAACCATCTCAGTATGTTTTTCATAGAGATCTGTCTGTATAGAGGTCGGCTAGACATTAGAATTATTAATACAGTATAAATTATGAACTACTGTTGATTTGTGTGTTAGGGTCCGTTCACACAGAACACGTCTTTGTGTCTAAAAACGTGAGATGCAGCTTTTTAAAAAAGCAGAACACCTCCTCCACCGCCAAGCTGCTGTCAAATAAAACAGTTGCCATGCCAACTTGCTACTGTAAACAATGCTGGCCCCGCCTCTGGGCTCTTCTGATTGGTCCACTGTTCTAAATGTAAACATTTAAATTCTTTTAACTTGGCACAGTGTCCGCAAAAGACTCGAGATGTGAGTAACGGTCATACACGTCTGTCTAGTGCATGTTTACATAGAAAAACAACGGAAAAGTTGGAATAGAAAAACGTGTTCTGTGTGAACGGCCCCTTAGAGACCTCATAAAATCAGATTCATGGCTTTGATGAGTTCATCTGATGTCCATTCGAAGTTGATCGTGTAATTACAGCAGGTCTGCAGGTGAACTAAATCACGAGCGCTTCAGCATGTCCTGTGTGAACAGGAAGTGTGTTAGTGCAGCGCTGGTTTCATCTTGATCACAGCAGAGTTCAGTGTCTGACTGTGCTGTTTGTCCCGTTCAGAAGCAGCGCTCAGATTATGTGCCCAAACCGGCAGTGACGGAAGCCCTGCCCACCCCGGTGGCCCCGCCCCCTCCCGCCCCGCTGCAGATCCCCACCCCCCCACTGCTGCCCGCATCCGTCCAACATCAGGACACACCACCGGCCGACAGCCAACAACAACACAACAACAGTAGCAGTAGCGGCGAGAGCGACGGCGTGACCATGAGAGAACATCAGAGAGAGAGACCCGCGCCTGCCAGCCGTACGCACACACACACACACACACACACACACTCAGACACACACTCAGACATTCACTCAGACATTCAGCACGTTTTCTGAAAAATAAGCCATACTTGGCAAATCGATTCAAAACGTTAAAGGGGTCATGAACTGAGAAACCAAAATTCCCTTGACATATAGAGGTCATTGTACTATAAAAACATCCTGTAAGTTTCAGAACTCAAAACTTTGTCATTAAGGCCCGTTTACACCAAGGAGGATAACTATAAAGATAACAATAAAGATATAGTTCTAAAAATTGTTCTCAATATTAAAAAATAACAGTCCACACCACAACTATAACAAGAAAGGCACAGAGAAACTATATCACTTTCAGAACGATTTTTTCCAGCTGATGAACGATAAAAATATTGACAGCCAATCGTAATCAATCCTGCTGTCACGAGCTCGAGAATTTAAAGCGGCAGATGAGCGAGCGCTTAGAATAAACAGATGATATCGTTCGCTGGTGTGGATGCTAATATCGTTTTCTTTATAGCTATCTTTATATTTATCGTTCTTGGTGTGAACGGGGCTTTAGTCTAAAAAAAGCTTTTATTGAAGGCAGTCTGTCAAAACAACAGCTTGTGGAATATTCTACTCTATGATGTAATAGTGTGGATAAGCACCGCCTCCGCAGAAGAGCATCAACACCTGCTTCTACATCACTGCCTGTTTAGCCCCGCCCACCGATACTACATCGCTGCCTGTTTAGCCCCGCCCACCGATTCTACATCACTGCCTGTTTAGCCCCGCCCACCGAGTCTACATCACTGCCTGTTTAGCCCCGCCCACCGATTCATACACTACGTTTACTTCCGAGTCCACAATCCGTCACGCCTATTCAAACAGAGTGTTCTGATGAGGCGGGTTAAAAACAGGACAGAAAATAGCCTATTACTTCTAAATTGTGTTGATAACATTATAAGTGGACTCGAAGAGAACAGTACAAAATAAAAACAAAGGCAGTTCATGACCCCTTTAATAAAAAATGTAATAGTATCTCAGTGTGTAAATGACACGCATACACACACACACACACACCTGCAACATTCTCCGTGTGTTTCTCAGGCCGGAAGTCGAACATGGAGGAGGTTCAGGACGAGCTGATGCACAGACTGACTCTGGGCCGCAGCGCTCAGAAGAAGTTCCAGGCTCCGTCTCGCTCCTCCAGCCTGCCGGCGATCAACATCACGTACGACTCCATGCCGGACGAGGTCAAGGCCTGGCTGCAGCTCAAAGGCTTCAGCGAAGTGTGAGTGACTTGTTCATCTGCTCTGTATCATGAGTGATTAAAGGATTAGTTCACCTAAAAATGAAAATTAGCCTGTTTGAACCCTAAAGCCATCCTAGGTGTATATGACTTTCTTGTTTCAGACGAATCCAATCAGAGTTACTGTATTGACCTGAATATAAGACGACCTCCCTTTTTCCAGATGTACCTTTTGGAAAAGTTTTTTTAAAACCAAATCTTGTTTTGTTTTTTTTGTTTTTTTTTTCTGTAAAACACATTTTTTCTTCAATTATTTTCATATTGCATTTTAGTAAACACTGGTTCATTTCATTTTCCTATTTTAGTAAATATTGGTAAAATGTACCAACAATGACATTTTTGATATACCATAAAAATAACAGGTAGCCCATCTGAATTATATAACATTTAGGCTATCCATCTCATAGTAGCCTACCAAAATTTTATTAACAGTAGAAGTGAAATCTTATTGTAGTCTTCAAATCTGGGTACTGAATTATGTTTTAAAATCACTTACAGAGGAAGTTTAGTCCCATCAGGCTAACATGACACTCACGACTCGTGCCGCTGTAAACTTTTCTTTTTCTTTTGTTTTCACTCGTGATCTTTACAACACACATTACATTACATATTTCATGGCACACTCGCTTTATGTGTGTTTGGCGCCACCTATTGTTGTGGGTGTATTATAGACATGTCAAAGTCTAGACCCCGAATACAAGACGACCGCGTTTTTTCAGATTTATTTCCAAGAAAAAAACATTGTCTTCTATTCGGGTCAATACAGTATATTAAAAATTACGTCCTACGTCATCCACAAAAACGCATGGATTCGCTACAGGAGGCCTTTATTCACCCCTCGGAGCCGCGCGAGGCACGTTTTATTATGGATGCATGCGCTTTATTTGACGTGTTTTGGACTGTTGAACAGAAACACTCGCTGACTGCAATGATAGAGCTTAGAAGAGCCAGGGCAGATTTTAATATAACTCTGATTGGATTCGTCTGAAAGAAGAAAGTCTCATACACCTATGCCTCGAGGGTGAGTAAAACAGGCTAATTTTCATTTTTGGGGGAACTAACCCTTTAAGGCTGTTGTGGCTTGGTCTGCAGGACTATCAACAGTCTGGGCGTGTTGACCGGCGCTCAGCTCTTCTCTCTGAACAAAGACGAGCTGAAGACCGTCTGTCCTGATGACGGCGCTCGGGTCTACAGCCAGATCACCGTCCAGAAAGCTGCTCTCGAGGTGAGTTGACTTCCTCCGCTTTTCCTCACAGATCCTTCCTTATTTCTCTCTTCATTCCTCTTTCAACTCTTCTTTCTTAATTTAAATGTCTCTGACCGGATCACACCACACTTGACCGTACGATTCTGGATCCATCCAGAAAGTAATAGCATAACAGTATTCCCTGAATCGAGTCCCGAGTCTGGTTAGTTAATCTGCTGATAAGTTGCTCAACTCTGGCAAGTGTCGCTTTGGTTTTTCTGTGGTGTTTTTGCTGTCTGCAGGTTTTCTTCTGACCCTCCCATGATCTTCACATGTAATCCACGTTCCTCTGAAGGTACTTTAGTATCACAGCGAGGCGGCTTTGCTCTGTTTAGTTAACACATCATTAACCAGCTCCTACTTAAAGGGATAGTTTACAAACCTGAATGAGTTTCTTTCTTAAAGAATATATTTTAAAGAATGTTGGTATGCAACGAGTAATATGTTGAACGTCAAAAACGGTTTGATTCCCAACATTCTTCAAAATATCTTCTTTTGTGTTTAAAAGAAGAAAGCAATTCAGGTTTGAAACAACTTGAGTGACAGAATTTATATTTTTGGGTGAACTGTCCCTTTAAATTGTAATATAAAGTTCACACTTGGCTATTTCATAACTAACTCTGTACTACTAATAATAGTGTCATTATTCAGTTCAATTTTTGTTCTCATCTGATAGCGTCAGTGTAGTTAAATCAATAATGTTACTCAATATCAATTGTCTTTTAAACCCTCCCAATATTAAAAAAATAAACATAAGAAATGGCATTGGTTGATTTCGATTGATCTTATGATGCACAGCGACTGAAGTCTGACAGGTAAACATGACAATAGCAGTCAATCTGCTGTTTTATTCCAGCTGTTACTCCTCAGTAAATATTTAGTTTGAACCATTAAACATAATGCATAATGCAAAAATATTTAGCAACTTGCCACACATTTATGCCACAGCTAGCTAGTGTCGTTTCGTCCTCCAGCTCATATTAATATTTCAACAGCACAATTTATTTTGTTTGCACATGACTTAAGATCTGCGTTTCATTGAATCAGTTTGAAATCAGAGCGAGTGCACATTGTAGTAGATGCACATGTTGTTTAGTGGCTTCTGTCTCCTGTTTCCAGTCATAGTTAGAGAATAGATGACTTCCCAGAATCCCTCAAGTGCCCCATTACACGTCCATCATTGTTAGTTTAGAGCATCTGATGAAGACCCTTCATTCTCATTCACTCGTTTCTGCTCTTCCTCTCTCTGTCTCTCCATCACGCCGCAGGTGTTTTGAGGTATTGAGCTTCACGCAGCTTGTTTAAATGAGCATTTTGTGAGATGTAGGGCTGGGTTGGAAATACAGATTTCTCGATTTTAATCGATTCTCATTTTGAAGAACCGATCTATGCTGTTTTCTGTAACAAAACTTAATGAAACATTATTTCATTAACACATCCCATCCAATAAATAGTTACATTTGATAGGAAACATTTGATTTTTCATGAAATTCAAACAATAAATACTGTTTTGATGCTTTTTAATGTGGTGACAGACCGCTGTAGTGAAGCGATCATCCCTTCCTCTTTACTAATAGTTACAGCAGCAAATAAACATGAATGAACATCAGAAGAAACTGAACAACTTACAGAAATGAATCACGTCTCATGCAATCAGTGTTTTAAATACAGAAAGGTGTCAATAAATCAGCTTGTGATCAATAATGTTACATTTACCTCCGAAATATATTCAATGACCATAAACTCGATAGTCAGCTAGAATAAATAACATTTTGCTAAATATATACACTATATTACATATTCATTATTTTACTTTAAGCTTTCCTTTAATATTAATTGACAATTTAAAAAAATATAAATAAATTATATATATATATATATATATACACACACACCATTCTAACTTCTTGTCTTATTTAAAAAAAAAAGAGCTTCTAACACTAGCGTTCCCTATTATTTTTCTATTTTATCTACTTGTTTTCCTTTTATTTATTATAAAAAAATTAAAGTTTTTGTTTACATAATATGTATATATAAATACACACACATGCATGTATATATTTAAGAAAAATGTTATGCTTATATATTAAATATATTTATATATAATATAAATTATATGAATATAAATATATACATGTAAATATTTTCAAAATATATGCTGTATGTGTGTGTATTTATATACAGTATACATAATAAATATACACCGTACACACACTTTTTATTTTGGATGCGATTAATCGCAATTAATCGTTTGACAGCACTAGTAATATCTAATAAATCCATCATGAAATCAAGATTTGACATCCACTATATATATATTTAGAAAAAAAAAATGGAGTAGAAACATTATTATATAAATAAAAAAATAATTAATTTTTATTATATATTTTTTTTATAATAGAGTGTTTACAGCATTAATTTTTTACGTACTGTACCTGATTGCTTGTATATCCAAAGGAATCAATACTGATCGGAACTGAATGGAATTGCAAGCTTGTGAATCGAATTGGAATCAAATCGTGAAATTTGTGTCAGTCCCCAGCCCTAGTGAGGTGTTTCTGAGTGTCTCACTGCTGTTCTGTCTGTGTGTCTGTAGAGGAGCTCCGCCTCGGAGCTGCAGGAGGTCATGAGGAGGCGGCAGGAGAAGCTGGCGGTGGTAGCGGCGGCGAGCGATTCCGGCGTGGAGTCCTTCGACGAGGGGAGCAACCACTGACCCCTCTCTCACCTCTGTCACCTCTGACCTTTTACAGGACGCCGTGGAGCGTGCTCAGTTTGCCGCCATAATGCGCCGTCGTCAAGAACTCTTGGACCCGTCCGATAACGGAACCGGATCGGATGCGGAGGAACACGCATGACGAGACGCGAGAGGAAGTTCGCTTTTTGTAGAGATGTGAACGTTGCTGCAGCGTTCTCCGTAGGTTCCTGTGAGAACATCAGAGCAGTATGTAGTCTAGTGCCATCGAGTTCTGCCTTCATAGTCCAACATCCTGGAAAGATTCATATATATTTGCAGTCATATTGTACTTTTACTGCTCAGACAGAAAACATCTGTAAATATTCCCACACGATTGGCTGGATCTTGGACCAAATATTGATTCGATTAACTATTGTTCCTCACAGACACTTCTGACTAATGACGTCTTGAAGTTCAGCCAGATTATTTATCAGCCGCTTTGAATGTATGTGGAGATGTGTGGGTGAGACGTGTAGATTTTTTTTACTAGGAAAATAATATTTCTGAACATGATTGTTTTGTACTGAATTGTACTGCCAAAAGAGAAGCTTTATGGAAATGAAACGTCCGTTTCTGTAGATCTGACGTTTGTTGCGTTGGCCTGAATTAAAGGACATGTGACAGGTTTTGGGCCAAAATCCTCCTGCAGTCTCATCCTCTTCTTCCTCTGTCTGCAGATCTCATTCTAATGATGATATACTGATGCCATCAAACCTTCTGAAATATAAATGACTTCTTGTAAGCATTGATTATTTTCTTCTCTGTCCCAGTAATGTGACTGATGTTTGGCCAAATCAATCTCTGGGTTCAAGGTTCCTGTTTAAACACAAATTTCGCACATTCAGTCTGTAAATATGTAAACTGTGTGCAGAATAAATGGAATCATGTGACCTTTGTGTGGTGTCCATGATAGTGTGATTGTTAAAAAAAGATGAAGATCATCTCTCAGACCTGCATTTCTCAGAGCCACAGTCCTGAGAGCTTTGCTGTAAGAAAAAAAATTCAAAACAGCATTATATGCATGGAACGTCGCTCAGACCATTGAGCCACTGAAGCGTCTTGGCTTATATACTTCTTTTTGGAGGGAGTTTTATCTCAATAATTCAGAACCAATGATGAACCAAATATGAGTGTAATATAAAATTGAGCTTGATTTAAGAAATCAAACTTGCCTTGATCTTTTGGCATTTAAGAGGTCTTTGTAAAACATTCTGCAAGTTTCATAGCTTAAAACGTCCTCCTCAAAAACAAAGCGTTTATTTATTTAAGCTCCAAAAAACGGCTCGTTTGGATCTGCGGCGCAAGATGACGTCACCCGGCAAAAATATTTGCATAAGCACCGCCTCTCAACGAATAGTAATCTTCTCACCATAGGCCCCGCCCACTGGCGTTCGTTCAGCTGCTGACACTTGATCACGCTAAACGCGAGCCTCGCGACGCATCAAAAGCAAATAGAAATTAGAATAACTGCCGCTATCTTGTCTACACTGGATACAGTAAACAGATGTGCTTTCACTTTCTGTCCGTCGTCAGGACTAATGGAGTGACAGAACATTCGCTTTGACGCGTTTGGTTTTTATAGCTCGATATGTACTAGATCTGACTGCAGCTGCATCACAAACCCTAAGTAAATGATTTCATAATGCTTTGTCTGGAAATGACAGCCTTTATTTTCATGTTGTGAAACACATGCAATAGCGAGGGGGTGTTGATAGTGTTTCCTATGCAGTGACGTTAGCCAATCATAACAGTGGACCCGCCCCTTAAAACAGCACGTTGTAAATATAGGGTCAGAATGAGGTTTTTCTACATTAATTACTTTAACATTATCAGTAAACCTCAAGGAATATATTCAAATCCTAAAAAAAAATTCATCATGACCCCTTTAATAAGGAAAACTTTCACGTCAGAATGGAGTCTGAAGTAAGTTATTACATTTGGATGAAAGATGTTTTCATATGTGACCCTGCAGCACAGCAGCAGTCATAAGCAGCACAGGTGTATTTGTAGCAATAGACAACAATACATTGTATGGGTCAAAATGATCAATTTTTCTTTTATGCCAAAAATCATTAGGATATTAAGTAAAGATCATGTTCCATGAAGATATTTTTTACATTTCCTACCGTAAATATATCAAAACTTAACTTTTGATTAGGAATATGCATTGCTAAGGACTTCATTTGGACAACGTTTTTGTCTAGCTGTGACTAGTTCCACATTGAAAGCATGAAGGCTGTCTTTATAGATGCTATAGTGAATTTCGAGTTTCGTCTTCTGCCACATCCGCTCAGCTTTTCTGCATTGTCTTTTCATACTCTGAACTGCTGTTGATTTTCTCCAAGATGATTTTTGTCTGCCAGTCTTCTTGCTGACCTTTACCGGAGCAACATCATCAATAACATTCCTAACTTTTGAGTTAAATGAATCCAGGAGAAGATCAACAGAGTCTGCAGAAATGCTTGGTGTTAAAGATATAGCCTTCATAAATAGCGCACTAGTGTTCTCATTAATGCATCTCTTTCTGACAGAGACAGATCTAGATTCAGTGGTAACAGAGATCAAAGAAAATACAGAAGTGATCAGATAGTGCTACAACCACAATGCATGAAATGTTTAGACCTCTACTGATGAGTAAATCTAGAGTGGTCAGGTCAAAAGTGTTTAAAACAGTTATAATTTCTTTTTCAGTTTTGATTTCTGCATTATCTATGTGAATATTAAAATCCCCTGCAATAGTAAAACAGTCGAACTCTGAGGAAATCATTGATAACAGTTCTGTGAACTCTTCAACAAAGGCTGGAGAGTATTTTGGAGGCCTGTAAATAATGATAAACAGAATGCGTGGAGCACCTTTCAGCACAATACCTAGATATTCAAAGGACAAATACTGACCAAATGACACTTGCTTGCATTGATAAACATCTTTAAATAGAGCAGCTACACCTCCACCTCTCCTAACAGTCCTGCAGACACTTGTAAAGTGAAAGTTAGGAGGCGCTGTTTCATTGAGGACTGTTGCACTGCAGCTGTCTTCAAGCCATGTTTCATTTAGAAACATAAAATCCAAGTTGTTTGTGGTTATTAAATCATTGATCAGAAATGATTTAGTTTTTAGTGAGCGAATTTTTAAAAATGCTAACTTGATGGAATTACATTTTGTCTCTACAGCAATCTCAGATTGATGCATAATAGGCCGCCATTTTTTAGTTGATATCTGGGGGCTTGCAGCGAACGAGTGGGAGAGTTTGGTCCCAGCGTACACCAGTTCCTCCATTTTCAGTGAGAAGCTTAGAAGTGGAGATGCTGGAGAGAGGGATAGTGTGTCTGGTGAGCGGGGCTCTGGCTCTGGCGGCTGTGAAATGTTGTCCTGGCTGTTTTCCAGGTAGTTGTCCTTGGGTGCTGAGTCTTGGAGCTGATGTAGTACGTCACAGTCTGTCTGTGATGAGCTCCGTGGGCAGGGCTCAGCCAGGATAGTTTCCAAGAGCAGTGCTTGTTGTGGCTGCGTGGTGTTATCAGTGTCCTTGTGGGATGTGTCAACCACATGATGACTCAGAAGCTGATATGAAGTCCTGTGGTCACTCATATATTCTGTCCAGGTGTGTGTGTGCCATTCAGGTTAAATGGATTGGCACACGGAGGGAGAAATAGATATTGTGCTTTAGCACTCTTGCACCAAGATTGTTTGTGTGCAGGCCATCCAGTTTAAAAGATGGAAGTTGTCGATGAAGTTGACACCTTTTGTACTGCAGGTTCTTTGTAGCCATGTATTCAGCCCAAGCAGCCATGTAAACATGTTAGTTCCTTGTTCACATCAGATACAGATGTAGTTGTAGTCCAGCTACTGATGTTTCTGATAATAGAGTCGCCCACTATCAGAGTCCTGGGCTCGGCTGCGCTCTGAGCTGAGTGCCGCTGTCTGCTCGACCTCGAGTAGCGATGTTAGCTGCTGGCTGATTCGATCTATGTTCAGTCACATTTGGGGATTCCTCTCCCACATTCATTAATGCTTCCAATCTGTTCTCAAGATGTATAGGGGGTGGTAGAATACCAGTGTTTGCAAGCCTCGTCACAGCCGTATCTGGGGTAGAGGATGCTACGGCAGCAATACGAGATACTCGTGACAATCTGATGTCTCGCTCCCTGTTTGTGCCATCGATTAATCTGTCGATCAGTTTCGGCTTGTTCCTCTACACTTGGTATAAACTGCCGTGTAGATTCACAGGACTCCACATGATGACCGTCTGCTGTGTGTTCCGCCTGTTTTGGAAATCCAGCAAGTAACTTTGTTTCAAGAACCGCAGTCCTTTGTAGAAGTCTGTGGCAGTTCATGCAGCAAGTAGACTCCACGAGAGGCGTTTTCTTTCCCGTCTGTTAGGATGTCGGCAGCTGTGTTTTCCCGTCTCTGGAATGTAAGCTGCTGGCAGCGGGAGGCAAAGAGTATTCAATGGAGCATCAATGGAAAGCTGATTTACTCTATAAATCTCAATTTCAAAAAATTGACTGGTTTTGTGGTCCAGAGGCACATCTGTGCACTGAATGAATCATTCACAATATGAGCAGGAATGAGTCAGGAGTCTGTTTGGATTTCACATTGACTTTAATTCACAGAGACACATGAACCGAAAGCGAACGACTCACAATAATATCATCTGAAGTTCTGTGACACACTCCAAACACATGCAGAGTTTAAAGGCACCAAGCGTCCGTTCTGAGGTTTCAGAGCATCTGATTCATTCACACCGAAGCTGTTTTGCTTCTGGTTCAGTTTCCTCTCATACTGATGGCTGAGATGCAGTTTTCAGTCCAGTGTCAGAATGATTGTATAAATCTAAACAGAAGAGATTTCTGCGGAGGTCAAAGGCCGTATTTCTTCTGTAAGTCTTGAACAGAAGCGTCTCCGAGATCGGCGCTGCGAATCCAGTCAAACAGCTCCTGTAAGACTGACAGAAAGAGAAGAGTTTGTGTATATTCGCCGCTGTGTGCCCAGCATTTGTGTGTGTGTGTGTGTGTGTGTGTGTGTGTGTTTGTACTTTTCTTCTCGGCGGACGACATGAACATGACGGCCATGTCAAATCTCCTCACGCTCGCCAGGCTCCTCAGGACGGCCAGCAGAAGAGACGCATCTTCACGTCTGAAATCACACACGATCGTCACAGACGAGACACAGGAAACAGGAAATGACATCATCACCAGGGATGATAACTATAACCGTAAATCACATTTTTTTCCAGCTGATGAACAATGAAAACATTGACAGCCAATCAGAATCGAAGCATTTAAAGAGGCAGATGGCCAAACTACAGCATGCTTGTAATAAACAGAACATTATCGTTAGTCATTATTATTATTATAGATACTGTTACTGTTATAGTTGCAGTTATAAATACTGTTACAGTTCCCACTGTTGTAGTTGCAGTTATTGTTTTAGTTACATTACAGTTATGGTTATATTCATCATCAGTTCTTATAGTTACATTAGTTATTATAGTTATCACTGTAGTTACAATTATCATTATATTCATTGTTATTGTTGTAGTTATCCATATTGTTACAGTTCAGTGGTATTTTAGTATCATTTATAAACTATATTTAGAATGAGTTTTAATTTTTAGATTTTCAGTTTTCATTTGGAGTAATTTTATATATATATATATATATAAAAATATTAGTAATTTTACTACATCTTCCACTTCAGTTATTTGCCAATGTAACATTTCTAATTTTCACTTATATTTTTTTATTAAATATTTATATTTACGTTATATTATCGTTTTAGTTAAGAATAACACTGCTATAGTTATTGTTACTTATTTTAATAGTTATTCGTTAGAGGGATAGTTCACAGACCGGTCGTTTCGTGTCTTTAGACCTCAATGTATCGTCACGAGCCGCAGGGTTTAATTTGGTTTTGTCTGTGTATGTTTTTTTGTTTCTCGAAGCCGTGAGTCCCATTGAGTGCCATTATATGACTGACACACTGCATCGGTTTGAGTTAAACATCTTCGTTTGTGTTCTACTGAAGAAACAAAGTCACCTACATCTCAGATGCCCTGGGGGTAAGCAGATAAACATCACATTTCCATTTTTGGGTGAACTATCCCTTTAAAGTTATCATTCTTGGTACATCATCATCATCATCATCACTGAGGACTCACTGGAAGGAGCTGTGGAAGGTCTTGAGGATGTGGTTGAGAACATCAGGCTCCAGAGAGTTCTGGAAGATCTTCAGATAAGCTTCTGGACTGATTTGCTGCAATGATAATTCAATGTTGAGATGAGAAGCACAGATAGAAGACACGTGGAGACCGTGAGCGGCACTGACGCTACCTTCAGATATGTGTAAGTGGATTGTGGCTGACGGCTGATCTTCCTGAGGTCGGCCTCCAGCTGAAAACTGCTGCTGGGTGGAGGAGGAATCGACTCAGCTTCTGGGGATGAATCTTCAGGGGTCCTGAAACACAAGACATTAGCTGTGTTTCCACTGTCGGGACAAAAGCGGGACAGTCGCGTTTCCACCGGCTTGATCGTGTCTCGCCGGTGCTTCCTCGGAGCCAACGGCCAGGGTTTTTTGGGTCAAAGCGGGCCAATTGGGGCTAGAGGAGTGGTTACTCCGCGTCTGGAGAGCGTCAGCACCGTGGATTATTTCATCTACAGCTACAACACCAGCATTAAAGACTTTTAAAATAATTTTAGCTCAAAATTCATGTTCAGACAGCAGCGAATGTTTGAAATCCGATGTGGATTATGATCAGCATACGAGGCAGAAATACACTAAAAAAAGACTATGCACGCTAGCCATTAACGTTACCATAGTAAACACGGTAAATACGACCGCTTGAGGAAATCAGACATCAGCTTCTCATTCTCTATCACAATCGTGTATTTATTTAGTAACATATTTTACCTGTCATATGTTATAAAAATATAATAGCCTTATAACAGGTTTTTGTTCAGGAGCTCACTCTGCTACTCAGGTCGTATTTTTGATGGAGAAAATATAGAAATGATCATTCATTCTAAATGTGATTTATACTGTAACTACAAATAAACAGAAACAGACTCGACTGAATAAGACACGTGTCCTCTTTCTTTTGTGAAATAACGGTTCACACCGCTTTATTTTTGTGTGACTAATTTCCAATCCTGATAAATTAATTCATTACGATCAATGCATCACTTATTCCCCCGGTCTCACAGACAAGGCTTAAACCCAATCCCAGACTAAAATCTAAATCTGAGCCGTTTCAACTGAAATACACTCGCTCTGACTGATCTAAAAAAATATATCAGTGCCTTTATTTTGTCTCAAAATGCACACAGTGATGTTTTTTCTAAGGCACGTTTATAAAGGCTATCAGCCCGGCCCGACAGACCTCAGAGACCCGCTGCAGCGATCACATGGTCTTCTCACCTGGACAGAGGAGCGCCTGAGATGATCTCCTCTATCTTCTGGATCTTGTGATGCGGTGAAGACGTGACGGCAGACGTGGACGATGAGATCTCTCCACCCACCTCCTGTATGTCAATCCTCCTCAAGGGTTTCTGAGACCACACAAACACACATGATGTTGACACTTAACATAATCTACAGCGACCTTCATATTTAGACTGGCTCTCACGGTGGATCGGAGGTGTTCAGGTTTGTTGACGGGCTGGATGCGTCTCTGTTTGTTCTCCTCCGGAGCCAGAAGACCGCTGCTCCTCATCTCCTGATGAACACATACACAGATGAACAGATCGCACTGATTCATCAAAACCAGTAACAGTAAACACCACAAACTCAGAGTCACTAATTATAACGTGTATATTTTCATTTAATGCCATGTCAGCATCTTAGGCTATTTTCATGATTCAAAAAACACAAGTGTAAAAACCAGCAAACAAACAAGTTATATTAACATATATACACTATACAACTGATTCTGTATCAATCTATCAAAGGCTGATTAGTTTTTAAAGAGTTCATTGCTTGAAGGCATGATTTGGAGTCTGTAAAAGTCATAGAATCCTTTTGTTGTGCATTTTCAATATATTCCCGTGCTTCATCTGTGAAAATTGAGCACTGTTTTGGAATATAGTTACACCGTTTTCCACCTTTGAAACATCTGTAAATATCTGAGTCACTCCTTTCGTCTGAGGACCTACATCCATATTAATAACAGGCTTCTTTCATTTCCAAGGAGGTAAGAAATTGAAGTGTATTTGATTTAAAATGTCCAGGTTCATATTTAAATGATCTAAATGTGGTTTAATACGAACACCAAAAGATCTGATGCTTTTTGGTTTGCTCTCATACATATTGAGGGTTAAAGAAGGTTATTTTTATTTGCTTTTAGTTTTGCAGCAAAAGTAAAAATAAAACCTTGATGGTAGAAAAATTAGTAGAAGTCAAAAATATTAGCTTCATAATTTTACTGCTGTAATGTAAATAATATTTTTTTTTAAATACTTGATTTTTTTTATTTAGTCATTTTATATTTGCTATTATTAATAATTATTATTGTATATTTATAAATAAATTAATAATTTTAATTTTAGTTTTAAATATTATTTTGTATTTTAGTGAAATATTACAATAGTAATATTTTTGTTCAGCCATTTTTATATTTTTTATTATTATTATTATTATTATTATTATTGTAGCCATAGTGAAGCATATAATCACAAATCTTTGGCCAAGTTGTGCAGCCCTATCAAGCACGGCTAATTTTTAATCAGAAAAGCTGAGATTAGATTTTTCCCCCCAAAATGTTGTGCACTTATTAAAAACATAATTTCACAGCTATAATGAAAAAATTTATACATTTTATATAAGTGAATTATCTATTAATAGTAATATTTCTTATTTTGGTTTTATTTAGTCATTTTAATATTTTTATATAATAATAATAGTGTAGCCATATTGATAAATATAATGAATAAATATAATATTTTGGCCAAATTGTTCTGTCTACAAAGAAGCATTTAAAAAAAAATAAAAAAAATCACAATTTTGATCAGAAAACTGCAATCAGATTTTTGTCCCCGAATCATCCTGAGATGTGACGGCACACTAACACCACGCTCATGGTCACACGTACCGCTGAGAGTTTCTCGATCTCACTCGTGGCCTGTTTGTTTCCCGGCTCCAGCTTCAGAACCTGCTCAAAATCTGCAGACAAACACAAGCGCGTGTGAGCTCTTCAGAAACGTGGACTGGGCTGTGAAAGCCAGCGAAGCGATGGATGACGGACCTTCTTTGGCCTCTCTGACCCTGCCTAGAGCGGCTCTGGCCGTGGCTCGTCTGGCGAAGGCTTTGGCGTAGGTGGCGTCGAGAGCGAGGGCCGCGCTGCAGTCCTGCTCCGCCTCGCTGAACCTGCGCAAACACAAACCACACCCTCACACACACACACTAACACACACTTACTCTTGAAAAGAGTAATGTGGTTATGTAACTCGCGTTACCCCCCCGACACCGCACGAGACAGCGAGCGCACTTCTGAGGGGCGTCACCTGTGGAGTTTGAGGTAGGCCATGGCTCTGTTAGCGGGCAGCAGCGCGTTCGTCCCATCCGCCTCCATTCCTCTGGAGTAACACTCCACCGCCGCCTCGTACTTGCCTTCTTTAAAGTAAGCATTTCCCTGAAACGTGCAGAAACGGCGTCAGCGTTCAGATCAGCTCCATCACATGAAGAAGAAGAAGAAGAGAGGCTTCTCACTCTGTCCTTCTGCACGACTGCTTCCTGTTTCCTCTGCTGTTCCTGCTGTAAGGGATCCGCTGCAGTCTGCTCTGCATCGCTCTCGCTCTTCTCCGCCGCTCCTCCGCTCGAGCCCAGCACCTGGAACGAGGCATCGGTCACTCACAGATCTCACAGCACACGCGTCTGTCAAACCGGGTCAGCTACAGACCTGCTGCAGCTTCTGGATCTCATTCTGGGCCTCCGAGTTTCCAGGATCCAGTTTGAGAACCACTTCGTAATCTGGACCAATGAACAGAGACGACATGTGAACGGGGTTTTATGATTCAGACTGGAGTTTTATTGTTATTTTTATTTCTTGTGCATTTGTTGAAATGCATGATAATTAAATTTTTTCCTTTTTTGATATAAAACGTACAAAAAGGAAATGTACACTTCTAGTTAATTAGGAATAATGAGTCTTTTATGCTGCATTTATTTGAAAACTGCTGCTTAATATTTTTGTGGAAACCTTTTAGGATTGTGTAACAGTTTTTATTATATTTTTGATAACACACACACACAAAAAAAGATATGATAACTAAATAATAAAAATAATATAAAAATGTAATAAGTTCAAATAAAATAATTAGAATAACCTAAAATAAAACTGGAGTATTATCTGCTGAAACTTTAAATTTAATTTTACTAAATATTCATGTAGAACCGTTATTTTATATTGTAATAATATTTCACAATATTGCTGCTTTTACTGTATTTTTGATTACAAAATAAAATAAAATAAAATAATTAAATAGAATTCAAATTAAATAAGTTAAAACTAAATAATTAGAATACATTTAATTAAAACAAGACAATGATGCTGAAAATTCAGATTTGATCACAGCAATAAATTACATTTTATAATAAATTCACATAGAAAACAGTTATTTTAAATGTAATAATATTGAACTGTTTGTACTGTATTTTTGATCAAATAAATGCCGCCTTGTTGAGCCGAGGACACTTCTTTCAAAATGTTTAATTATGTGAAACTTTTGACTGTTTCATAATTAAATATGTTGCCAGATCATGAAGATAAAATAAACACAGGGCAGAAAATAATGTCCTTTTAAAAAAAATGTAAAGCATTTTGAATTATGGTTGTGTGTGAAATTCAGGCACTTTTTTGCCTTGGGATTATTTCAGATCAGAGCAGAACTAGATGAATATTCGATCACGACAGTAACAGATTTCCTGATGAAGCTTCAGACCTTCGAGAGCGTCCTGGTGCTTGTTGAGCGCCGCGCGTGCCGCCGCTCTCCTGATGTACGCTTTGATGTATTTCCCGTCCAGAGCGATGGCCAAATTACAGTCGGACTCGGCCACAGCGAACCTGCGGCACACAAACACTCTCATCAGGACCGATCCAGCAGAACACACCTGTGAGACGACGGGAGACGCTGTACTTGTTCAGTCTGAAGAAGCAGGCCGCTCTGTTGGTGGGCAGCACGGGGCTGTACGGATCGGCGTCCATTCCTCGGGTGTAGCACTCGATGGCGCTGTCGTACCGGCCGTCCCGGAACAACTCGTTCCCCTGAAACATCAACAAACACTCGAGATCATGTTTGGTTTATTACAGCTCCTCATGAGAGCTTTCATGAAGGTAAACTGAAAGCCTTTCTAACATTTAAGGGGAGACACTGCATATGCAAAACCTGTTTTTTCATGCACATTTCAAGATTTTGGGCTTTTTGGTTTTTCAGATTAGTGGAAAGAAAACATCTTAAAGACACTGTTAAGTGTTTCTTAAGAGCTGATTAAATGTACAAAAACTGTAACTTGAATGCAATGCAAGTCGCTTTGGATAAAAGCATCTGCTAAATAAATGTAAACAAATATCTTTTATAGCACTTTATCTATTTGTGTCGATAGATTTCCATTACAATACATATGAAACACACACCAAACTATACATTTACATTCCTGTCTGTATCCTGAAGGTTTTTACCGAGGGATTTGTTCATATATAATTTGCTTAATTATATGCAATATTTTATTCCCCCCAAAATTGTGAAAATATATTGTTTTCTGTCTGTTCTAAGTATTTTCTGAATTATGGGGTGACAAAAATCAGATTTTGACTCTAATGTGTCAAAAAAATTATATAAGAATTTTGAAACTGAGATCATCCAGTGTTTTTTTGTACTAGAAATGTATGCATATTAGCACATATTTCATTAAATAATGCCTCATTTGCATATTTAAACCTAACATTTTAGAAAACTTGCAATACAAAAAATGTTTGCAATTATCAATGTAATCAATCAACTAGGTATCTAAGGCGATAACTATTAGTTATTTTTTTCACCTATTCACCTGCAGCGTCTCGCCATAATAACTCCATACAGTGGCTTCATGCAAAAGTTTGTGAACCCCTTGCAGGGTTGTTTTGTTTTTTTTACTGTTCTGAGTAAGATATTTTACATATAATCCACAAGACAAAAAAAATAAAAAAAAAATTTTTTTCATCTTTTGCATATGTGAACCCTTTCCAACAGTGACTGTATGATTTTGAGATCCATCTTTTCAAACATGCAAGTCTCTTCTGTTGCTTCCGAAGGCCAGTACTAAATGAAAAAATGTATATATTTCTACAAAATAAGAAAAAATTGGACATCTTCATCCTGTTCAAAAGTTTTCACCCCCCCAGCTCTTAATGCATGGTATTTCCTTCTGGAGCATCAGTGAAGGTTTGAACCTTTTTTCTTTTTTTTTTAATAGTTAACAGTGTTTGAGTCCCTCAGTTGTCCTCAGTGTGAAAAGATGGATCTCAAAATCATACAGTTACTGCTGGAAAAAGTGCAAAAGATGCTGGAAAACTGAAGAATCTGCAGGACATGGAGGATTTTTCTGAAGAACAGTGCTCAGTTTAACTATTCAGAACAAACAAGTGACTCATAAACAACATCACAAAACGTGGATCATCCAGGAAACCTCACACAGTATTAAGAACCAAGGGTTCCAAAACTTTTGAAGGGGGTTATTTTAATAATTTCAGCTATTTTTAAATATTTTGTTGTCTTGTGGACAACATGTACACAGCTTTACTTAAAATATCTTACTCAGGAAAGTACTAAATAAAAAAAAATAACATGCATTTTGTTAAAATTATACACAGATTCTGCAAGGGGTTCACAAACTTTCGCACAATGCCACTGTATGTTCTGTGTAACAATACTGAATCGCAAAAAATTTTCAAAACTTCCATAGTGTTCCACTCTTCTTGTTTTAAGCATAAACTCACTTAACTTTTCCATTTAACCCTAACTCGAACCAATCAACAATTCAATTTCTCAAGAATCCCTGATTTAAGGATGTTACGATGATTAATCGCGATTAATCGACTGACAGCACTAGTTTAGATTCATTGTATTGTATTTGCTTCGTTTTATTTTTTCGCAATGCATGCAAAATTTCATGCCATGACTTTATGAATTTAGGATTTCTGCTCTGATTTAAGACCTTAAATTGTGTGAATTAAGACTTCAGTGCAAATGTCTGCGTGAAGAAACACACACTTTCATTTGAGCAGAATAAGTCAATGGAGCTTGATCAACGCACGCGTGTATGTGAACCGTTGCCAGATTGTGAAAATCTAATTAGGGGATAACTCTTGATATGGCAACCCAAGCAGATTTTTTCCTCCACTTTTTTTGTTGTTGAAAATACAGAGAAATTTGGTATATAGAGACTTTTTTTTGTTTTTTTAACACATTTGAGTCTCATATTTCATTGACAATATTGTATGTTGATGCAATTAGTGTTTAATGAGGTCAGTGTCATCTTGTCATTAACAGAATGAGCAGGACCTTCTCTTTCTCGGTCAGCACCAGATCTCTGTCCACCGGAAGCCCTTCAGAGTCCGATTCGTTGGAGTGGACCGGGCTCTCCTCTGTGTCCATGGCCTCCAGAGTCTTCTCCTGCAAACAAACAGCGTTCATCAGTGAAATCACTGCATCTTTATGCACATCAGAGCTTGAATCAGAACGCAGAATCATATTACCACATCAAATTTATCCCAGGCCTGATAATCGTAGGATTTTATGCGCTGTGCCTCCTTTTGCTCCTTCGGACCGTCACCGTTACTCTGATGCTTCACACTCTTCTTCGTCCTCTTATAATCTTTGTTCCTCACCGGCGGGAGCGTCTTCTGGAACAAAACACATTTTAGCAAACAAGCACCTGAATCTGAAGCGCTCAGAATCTCTGAGTTTTACCGGCGGTTCGCTGGCGTTTCCGGTGCGAAGCTGCTGGTCTTTCTTCTTGATGTCTTCCTCCCAGTTGTTCAGCTCCTTCATGAAGTTCTGCAGATCTTCTGCGTTCTGTCGCATCTGTATCTGCAGCTCCACCGCTTTATTCCCCGACATTACTGCGCTCTTCTAGACGACATCGCACAGAAACAGATTCCCTGCAACAAACACGATTTCACCAATTTAAAACAACACTGTTTATTCATGCTCCATAACATGTTTTCTTTCAGACTAGTGGGGAAAAAAAACATCCTAAATACACATTTAAGTGTTTATTTATTGCATTTTATTTATTTGCATATTTTGGGTTTGTTTATATTTCATTCACACTGATTAATACAAACATTGTATTTGAAAATGTATTTATTTTCTGTAAAATCTCCTCTGGAAAAACCTTAAATATGTCAACAAAATCAAACAAGAATTTTGTTCATTCTGTTTAGGAATATATATATATATATACATACAGAGCTGGGTAGATTACTTACAAATTGCAATCCGTCACTGATTCCAAATTGCATGACAAAAAATGTAATTAGTAACATAATCCATTACTTTTAGTTAGGAGTATTTTAAAATGTAATTTTCTCTAATTACAAGTAATTAATTTTTGGAATCTGATTATGTAATCCACATTACATGTAATCAGTGTGTGTGTGTGTGTGTGTGTGTGTGTGTGTGTGTGTAAATCAGTGCATTTTTCATGAGATATAACATTTCATAAAACTTGCAGTATAAGATGTAATGTCTTAATGTACTGTGATTAATTAACTAGGAAGCTATAGTGATATCCATTAAATCAAGGTTTTACAGCTTTACCACCGGGTCACAGTGGGGAACTACTGTCATTAAAAATAAAGTCATTTAATTATTTGTATTTAATATCTATATTACTTTTAAGTAATGTAATCAAACACAATGGTTGCTTATTATGACCATTATCGCTAATTGTGATTTTACAGTAGAAACAATGGTGGTAACTACAGTACGTTGGCGGAAGCTACGGTTACTATGGTAACTCTTCAAAAGTTAAACTAACAACAATGCGACTCTGAAAAAGCCCGCTAACTACAGATTAATAAATGATTCCGCACAAAAACAAACAAACAAACAAAATAAAAAAAAACGCCTCGAAATTAAACATCGTCAGTCTGTAATTCTAGAATATTCGCTGTATCTGCGACAGAAAGAACATCACCTGATAGCAGGTTTATTATGAGCTGTGTGGAGTTAAACACAGAGCTAAACGACTCATCTACACACATATACTCACTGATAATTACCTTAGAATTTATCTGATCTCAAAGTTTTAGTAAAAACATGGGTTAACGTTACTGGCGTGCTAACGCACATGTGGGATATTTAACTGCTAATCTTAAACGCAGGTTTAGAGAAACTCGTCCAGACGGGTTTAAATACGCGGTTTTAACAGCAGTGAAGAGCAGAATGAGAAGTGTGTGTGTCGTACCTGTAGTGATGATGAAGAGTTCTGATCAGTAGTTTGTGTTCAGCGCCATGACAGCACAAAGTCCTCTGCGCGCATGCGCGAACTACGTCACGCACACGACACGCACTGCGCGCGCGCGTAATGGCGCCGAAAAGGCCATAAATAATTATTTTCTTCATTACCCGTTTCTTGGTGTTTTTAATGCTCGTCAGAATATGAAATATATATATATATTTTTTTTTTATTATTATTATTTTTTATTTTTATTATTATTAGTTTTAGTCTCTTGCTTGTGTCGATTAGACGGGGGACTTTTATTTTGAAAACAGAACAACCTTGACGAGATCTTATTTTAAGCAAAATTATCTTATTTCGAAAAGCAAAACAATATAAAAATAAATACCGCATAAACTAAGTAGATTCAGTAAAAAAGCGCCCATTTTAATAACTGAACTGCTTTAATCCCTGTGTCACCCTTCGCCTGCTTTCAGTCACGTGACTCACGGACGCCCCGCGTGACCTCTGCGTGCGCGAGCAGCTCAGAGCTATGGCTCAAAACAGGGCAAAAGAAGAAGAATATGTTAATAAAGAGCCCGAAGAGCAGAAAGCGGCGGCGGAGAGCAAGCAGAAGGAGGAGGACTTCGGCTACGGTTTATACCCCGAGCGCGGCAGCAGCGGCAAGTTCCAGCAGGGCTCGATCGGAGAGAGTCTCTTCACCTTTAAACACAAGTGTCAGATCATGCTGCAGTTCGCCATGGACACTAGTAAGGGACCTGCTTTATTTACTTCTCTCCGCTGTTGCGATATTAAATCAGAGTTACTAGCGTTTATCGTACAGTGGTGTTTCTGTAGAGAACTGCACACACACACACACACGTCGTGTTTTTTTTTTTTTTGCCACCAAATTAAAAACTAAAAAAAAAAGAAGAGTCATTTCTATTTTCCTTAGTTGTTGTTATTATTATTATTATTATTTAATCTCACAATTTTGACTTTTTCTCGCAATTCCGACGACTTTGTCTCTGCCACCAACATTTTTTTTTAATTTTTAGATTTTTAAATTATATTTTTGTGAATCTCACAATTTTGGCTTTATTTTAAAATCTGAATTCTGAGTTTACATTTCACAAGTTTGTTTTTATTTGTTTCTGCCACAGAATATGTATACAAATGGAATTCTGAGTTCAAATCTGTTTTTTTTTTAATTAACCAAATAAAAATAAAAATATTAATTAAGATAATTAACTAAAAATAAAAAAGGTTATTCCAATTATTATTATTTTAATCTCGCAATTTAGACTTTTTTTTCTCACAATGCAAAAAAAAAAAGGTATTAGTAATTCTCAGAATTCTAAGAAAAAGTCACAATTATGAGATAAGTTGCAGTTACCTTTATTTATTTATTTTTTTGTTTGTGGCATGGCAGTAACGAGCTTCCTCAGGTTACTGTAAAGTATGCAGTCGCTGCAGACTGTGTTTTAACACATGAACTGAAGCGGTGTGTGTCTCTTTCAGGTCCTTACGCTAAACTCCTGCTGGGTGCCATGAAGAGCTCCGGCTGGTAAGAGCGGCTTTCACATGAGCTCTTCCTCCAGCGCTGCGTGTCACTGACGTGTTGTTGTTTGATTTCCTCTCAGTACAGTTTATAAAGACAGACATTTCTCCTGTGAGGACTGCGACGGGGCGGTCAGCGGCGGGTTTGATGCTGCCACCTCTCAGGTGAGTCCCCTGAAACCTCTTCATGAGCCGAAGCTCGTCGTGATGTTCGTCTGAGCCGAGTCTGTGTGTGGTTTTCCCGCTGCAGATCGTCTTATGCCAGAACAACATCCATCAGCAGGCTCACATGAACCGCGTGGTGACCCACGAACTCATCCACGCCTTCGATCACTGCAGGGCCAGAGTCGACTGGTTTAGCAACTTCAGACACCTGGCCTGTTCAGAGGTGAGCTCAAATAAATTAAATAAAAAAACATCAGGAAAAAACAGAAACTACATCTAAAATATAAAATACTGAAACCAAAATAAATGCTTTTTAAAAACCTCATATCAAATTAAAAAATAGAATCCAAAATAAAATGTTAAAAAACACATCTAAAAAACAAAAACAATTTTTTAACTATAATAAAACATTCTAGAATCCACATCTAAAATTAAAAATAATAATAAAAATTAAAAACCACATCTAAAATTAAAAAAGAGCAATTTTAGAAATTGCATCTAAAATTAAAAAATATGATTCAAAATAAAATGCTTTAGAAATAAAAAAAAAAACCCAAAATGTTTTAGAAACCACATCTAAAATTAAAAAAGATAGTATAACCAAAATTAAAATGTTTTAGAAAAATAAAAAAAAATACTGTAACTATAATAAAAAATTCTAGAGACCACATAACATTTAAAAATAATATAATCAAAATAAAGAAATGTAAAACCGCATCTAAAATAAACAATAAATATTTTAGATACCGCATCTAAAGTATAATCCAAAATAAAATGTTCTAGAAATCACATATAAAATTAAAAGTAGCATCTATTAAATGTTTTAGAAACCACATCTTAATGAATAATGTAACAAAAAATAAAAATAAAAATTAGAAACCACACCTTAAATGAAAAAATAAATTAAAATGTGTTGGAAAAATTTTAAAAATACTGTAACCATAATAAAAAAAATTCTAGAAACAACATATAACATTTAAAAATAATATAATCAAAATAAAAAAATTTATATTTTAGATATCGCTAAAATATAATCCAAAATAAAATCTTTTAGAAATCACATTTTAATGAACACCTAAAATGTAAAAAAAAATATTGTAACCCAAGTAAAACATTTTAGAAACCACTTCTAAAATAAAAAAAATAATAACTAAATAACATAACCAAAATTAAAATGTTTTAGAAACCACATCTAAAAAAATAAATAAAAATGTTTAATAACTGCATCTGAGATTAAAGAAGTATAAAACCTTTTTAAAAACCACATAACTAAAATAAAACTATTTAGAGACATTTAAAAAATATCAACTTGGTACATTTTAAGTAAAACTGTAAACATTGTGTGTTTACTGCAAAAAACCCAAACAACACCGAACTGCAGCTTTGATCCGACGTTTTATTCAGGTGTTAAAGTAATGTGTAGCGTGAGACGTTTCCAGCTCTCTGAAATGTTTGTGTTTGTTCCCTTCAGATCCGAGCCGCCAATCTGAGCGGAGACTGTTCGTTCGTTAACGAGATTTCCAGGTTTAACTTCGGCCTGAAGGAGCACCATCAGGTTTGTTGAATTGTCTGCGTGTTGCGGATGGTTTCTGGATGCGTGTTCACGTGTGGTTCTGTTTTAGGCGTGTGTTCGCGGCCGAGCGCTGCGCTCCATCCTCGCCGTTCGCAAGGTGAGCCGCGAGGAGGCGGAGCAAGTGGTTGACGAGGTGTTTGACAGCTGTTTCCATGACCACGCCCCCTTCGGCCGCATCCCACACAGCAAGGAAGACGCCAAGTTCGCACACAGGGATTACGAGAACCGAGACCGATACTACGCAAACCTCTGACGCAAGATACTGTGCTGTTCGTGACTAGAAGACCACGTACCTGCCTTTTTCATCACTAAACTTTTGACAGCAGCATTGATGTTGTTCTTTATCTGAGCGTCAGTTTGAAAGGGATGGGATTATTTATTGATCAAATCTATCTTTGTATATGATTGTACAGGTTTTTATGAGTTATTCTTGCAAGCATTCAGTGTTCATGGAGCCTCGGGTTTCTATAATAAATCTGAGTTCTGCACAAAACTGAAAACCTTTCCATTTTTAAATAACAGAGAATTAAATAAATGTTATTTTACACGAGTGTTTTTCCTCAGTTGTGGCGTTGATGCTGTTAGTTTGATTATGGACTCAAATTTCCATTGAATTATATAAGAATTAATTCAGTTATTTTTATTTATTTATTTTATATTATACAAATACATTAATATTTTAATTGTATTTTTTTTATATCAATATTGATATTACACACTTTTTAATTACTTTGTATATTAAATATTTGACTAATTAGTTATTAGTTTTTTTTAATTTATCTATTTTATATTATACAAATACATACATTATACATCAATATTCTTTTTTTTTTAGTTTTATATTTTTATATCAATATTGATATTACACACATTTTTTAATTCCTTTGATTGTATATTAAATATTTGAATAATTAAGGAATTAGTTTATTTTTTAATTTATTTTATATTATACAAATAAATACATTATACATATTTTAATTTTATTCATTTTGTTAACTGTTTGATATTTTTATATCAAAATTGAGATTACATTTTTTTAATTCCTTATATATTCCTTATATATTATATATGAAAATATTTGAAGAATTAATTAATATATTATTTTTGATATAATTTTTTTTTAATTTAAAAGCAAGATTTTAACATTTTCATTTAGTCAGATATTTTTATTAATATATTATTTTAAAAATCCTATATTATACAGGGTTTAAGGTCAGTTGCGGCGTTGATCCACGGGGTGGCGCTGCTGCTGTCTGAATGCCGTCGAGTCTAATTATGGAGTTATGGACTCGCAATAAACCCAAAAAAGCTCATTTTTTTCATGCAAAAGAGTCTGTGGGCAGAACTACCTCACAAACAGTAATGCCACTGGTTGACAATGTGATTAATAACAGACACCTGATCATCATAAACTAGAAACTGCACGTGAACACTCATCACAAATTCCTGCAGTTTAGGACGTGGTGACATTTATGAGATAAAATAGTTATAAAATTGTGTTTACTTGTATAATATTGAGCGTGTTATCGACATTCTTCATGAAAATATACAAATATTATACACCCTCTCAAACTTCATTTGTCAGACATACATTAATAATGAATGTGACACTGACTGAAATGAAAAATTCTTTGAGAAAAAGGTTTTTATTTGTGCACTCAGAATAAATGCAGCATGTGCGTTTGAACTGATGTCGACTAAAACTACAGCAGTCAAAAACAGGAGCATCTTTAATGTCGAGCTGCACAATCAGACAATAAGAGAGAAAAACAAGGTTTATTAACAAGGTTTATATCGATATATGTATGCATATATCCCATAATGTATGACTCTACGTGTGTGTGTGTGTGTGTGTGTGCGCGCGCGCGCGCAGGTATATTGGGGACCTTTGCAGGCATATTGGGAATGTATTTTTGAGACATTTAATTTTGCATGTAAACCCATGTGTTAATAAAAAGGAATGAGTGTTTCAATAAAGATATGTAGTACGCTACTGTATTGTTTCTCTTATTGCTAAATATATATTTTATATGCATCAATATATGGCTATACATGGTTCATGCATATATTTCAGATTATTGAAAAACATAAGAACTAGAGTCCGATATCTCAAAATATATTATTTCATATCACATTATATCTTCCAATATATTTACATATATTTTTGTTTCGTAAGGGTCGTCACTCTATATTTCCTATAATATGTCTTAAGATTATATATAAATGCTTAGTTTTATGATCAAAGCATTCAATGCAATGCTATTCAGTGATGGACAGTATCTCACCGCTGTTTTCATTTTGTAACATTGAACTTGAATCTCTTATACATTTGCAGTATTTTAAAGGTTTCTGGAACCAGATATACATGTTAAAATGTCATGCATTTAATAAAATAATTACAATCAATGAACCTATAATAAAACTTAAATTTGCTGGGGAGGATTCTTTTGTATAAACCAAAGGTGTTGGCCAATAAACCCCTTTTCAGGTTTTTAAAAAATTTTTTTGTATTGATAGAAAATGTTTTAATGACTTTAATATTTCAGTGTGGTAATTTATGCTAAACTTGGATTTGGTGTTAAGTATAAATTATATATGTGTTTTACAGAAAAATTAAATTCAATTAAAATGCTTTGAAGTGCTATAACACATTGACGAAGCCCTCTCTCTCTCTCTCTCTTTTTTTTTAAGTATTTAAAAATGGAGAATATCAATCAAATTGCAAAATAAATAAAAATGATTAAACAATAGTCCAATGATTAGTACATTTTGGTTTTCAAAATCAAATCTCTGAATGGTTTATCTTTTAAATTGCAGTAGTGCAAAATGTAATTTATTATTTATTCATTATGCCGCTGGTCTCACAGACGAGGCTTAAACCTAGTCCCAGACTAAAATGTAAATCTGAGCGGCTTCAACTGAAAGAAACTTGCACTGATTGATCTTAAAACATATCAGTGCCTTTCTTAAGATGCACACCAGTAATGTTTTTTTTTTTCTATAAAAATTTCTTAAATGTCCTAATTAAACTATGGCCTAATCCTGTCTGTGAAACCGGGCCTTAATTTATTATTTTGGGATAAAAAGACTTGGATATGAGATTTACACCAATATAGTTCTGATATCAACTATTATTATTATTATTAAGTATGATTTATTTTTTATTTTATTTTTTTTATTTTATTCATTTATTAATTTTTTTTATATTAATGTTTCAAGTAAATGCTATGAGTATATTGTTATATCTATAATAAGTTTAATAAAAACAGTTAAAAAAAAAAAGAAGTATGATTTATATGTTTGAGTAACAGTAATAGAAGGCACCTGCCACAAGAGGGCGCGACAGATCAGCGCTGAAGACACGCGCTCATTGCTAACGACACAAAAACACAAAATCTTCCTAAATTTTTCAGTCATTTTAATTCTAAGATCTGTGAAACCACTTATAAATCAATTATGAATCTATCAGCCGTGTTTGCTTAGAGATTTATGAGGAACCCCGCGTCGTCTTCATCATGAGCGCGCTGTACGTAAGAGGAGACGCGCGCGCTCCCGCAGAACCTGATGAGCGAGGTGACGCGCGGCGCGCTCCCGCGGCGCAGGGTCTGATTTAAACGCGTTCACTCGCGTCACTTCACTTCACTTCACTGAGACAGAACCGGAGTGACACTCGGTTTATTCGTCTGAACTTGCTCTGCTCAGCTGTTTCACGATGTTTGAGTAAGTGGAGCTTCTTTTTTTCCTCTTAAAGTCTTTTAAGTTACATTTTTCAAACTTTTTAGAGTTGGGTGTATCTCAGGAAAACGAGTCCAGGTCGTTATTTCACTACGAAAAAATGTTGTATTAAGTTATTAACTGATTACTTTCGTGACAATGAAGTACTTTTGAAAACTACAAGTATACAGTGTAGTATTTATTAATTTGTACTGAATTTAACTGATCATTTTTAATAGTGTAATTAAAAATGACCGCGAAATATGTTCGTCAGGTAAATAGTGACAACGCAGAAAAAAAAAACGGTCATTTTTCTTTGTTAACTCCTTATTTCGTTTTGTTTATATTGGAATGAATTGCGTTATTACATAAAGTGATTCACAAATATATTGTTACACCCGTGTTATTACACTGAAAAAAACCCAAACATTTGGTATAGAAACAGTTTTCACTCAGAAATTGCTAGTAAACTCCATAATTACAAAGAAATGTTTACATGTGACATTTTGACTGAAATATTTCAGTCAGTTTTTATTTACTTTAGAATTTTTATTTTTATTTTATTTTTTTAGTGTACCAATCGATAGTTTAGTGTTTTTTTGTTTTCATCAATATTGTTTAGCCAATATTAGTAAATATATTCCATTATTTTGCGGTAAATGTTAAATAATTACTGGTCTAATTGTGTTTTTGGCAGATCAGAAGTGCTGTAGTCAGACCTCAGGAGATCTGTGACAAACACCATATTCCTCAGTGATCTGACGCCAGCAGCTCTGTGTGTGTTAGTTCATTCATTTTAACAATATTTTTGTGTTGTGTTTTCCAGGTGTATCATGTGAAGCTGGTCAGTCGGGTACGTGGAAATGCTTGGACCATTTCACACGACCCCTGACCTTTACTGCCCGACTCTTTCGCGAGACGCCGAGCCCTGGATGCTGTAAGCATGGATGTTCACATGCACAAGAGCCGGACGCTTCACTACGGCCTAAACGACGGTCCTGTGAGTATTAATCAGGACGTGCATTGTTTTTACATAACGCTCATTATAATGTTGACAGCCAAGCCAAACCCTACCTTATTTATGATTAAAACATTATATACGAAGCGTGTTTTTCGCCCCATGAAGGAAGGAAATAACCCACACATTCACAAACACTGATTCATCCTGAAATCACACAAGCAGAGAAACCAGTTCCTTCATCTCTAAAGCATGACAGGGCGCTCATTGTGTTTGGGAGGACAGGTGTGGTGTGTGTGTGTGTGTGTGTGTGTGTGTGTGTGTGTTTGAGAGTTCAGCGTATGAGACGCAAGCTCTCTGAGGAACGTGATTCTGTAGTAAAGACAAGAATGCAGTCGAGCTGCATGTGAAAGATGACATGATCTACACAAAACCAGCAGGTTCTGAAAGATACGAGAAGCATCACTATTATTACCGCTCACACTTCGGATTAGTGATTGGAACAAACCCTAAATTATGTTCGTTTGACTTGAATGATTCATGTTTGTTATTGAGGAGACGTGCGCTATTATTTTAAGTAATCAGAAAATTATTACAATTAAGTCTGTGGCATTTTTCCACCTGTTTAATTGGTGAAGGTGGATGATAGAACAGGTGAAAACATCCTTTTCATATTTAGAGACCAGATCACTAAAACCTGATTCTTTTCATGAAACCACATTGCAATTAGGGTTATTATAGTTATAAAAAAATAAAAAATAAAAATAATTTGAAAAAAAAAATTTTTTTTAAAAGATTAAAACATTATATAACACTTGTTATACAATAAAATAATTTAAAAATATATATTTTAACCGTAATAAAATATTAAATCTATTTTAAATATATAATTTATTTTAGATAGTTTCCAAGGCTAATTTCCATTTAGTGTAAGTTGATGTACTGAAATATTTAAATCTGAAATAAAAAAAAAAAAAACTATAAAAGACCAACTAAAACAATACAGATTAACTAACAAACAAAACAAAAGATAAAATTCACACAAAAAAAATAAATAAAATAATTTTTAAAAATGTAACTCTTCAGAATATTCATTACTTTAAAATATTCAATTCAAAATAAGAATAAAAACTATGATTTGTATGACTAGTATTATGGCGGCAACTTTTGCATGCGCAAACATCACTCATGTTTTCTTTAGGAAACCAAGTCTGCATTATTTTATATTTCTTATATTTTTAAGATTTGTCATCTTATAAACAATCCAGTGAAAAACATGCGTCTTAAATACACATACCTGGCAGAGGATGAGCTCTTCCTATTGATTGAATTGTGCATCAAAAAGATGTTTAATGATTATTCAATTTTCAGTTAATTTTGTAAGTTTACAGCAACTATTTATTTTTTTAATCCATTTCCAGTTTTGGCAGTCTTTTAGCAAAAAAACAACAACAACAACAAAAAAAGTAGGTCATCAGGGAATTATGGGCATAAAAAGTGCATACTGTACTATGCACAATTATACATACATTATATATATATACAGTGTATAAATAGTAGTAGTAGAATGCATACTACCTTAATTATTATTTAGACATACTATATTTATATGCCACAAACCGTTCTGATGGGTTGACGCACTCTTTCTCTCTCACACACACTCAATCATTTCCTCATGACATGATTTTGTCGACTGTAACTTGATAACTATTTGAACAAAAGACTCCAGACCTGTGTTTGCGATTAAAGGAATTGCACTCAAACCATCAGCTGTTCTCTACAAACCTCGAGCAGAGAAGAAAAGCCGGTCCTGCTTCTGTCTGCTGCTTGTTTTTTCTGAATATCTAAAAGGCACAGACTAAAACCAGCCCACAAAGGTGATGCAATGTGTGCGCGGACAGCACGGCTTACAGAGGGGCTGTTCAGAGTGAAGGGTGTGTTCGCGGGGCGATGAACAAGCAGCCCACTGTTCACACACACACACACACACACCTGAGCGAGAGTGTGAGTGGAGTCTGTGTTCTGCTGTTTGAGCAGGGAGAGGCACTTCAGCGAGGGGTCAACCTCTGAAACGCAGCCGATTGATCTCTGGAGGTCACAAAGCACATGCATTATTTAAATCAACAGATCTTCAGATTATGGGAAACTAATTGAGTTGTGTAGATTACAGTGCATAATGCATCACGTCATTAACACACAAGAGATTCCCAAACTATTTCGTCAGCTAAATATTAGATTTTAAGGTAACAGGTGAAAGTGTTGCCGATTTTGGGTTAATATTTCAATTATTTTAAATAATAGACTTAAACAGGTTTATGATTGTGGGAGACAAATTTAGTCATTCAGACATTCGTGTAGGTCGTGTAGATTGGAATGTGCGTAACACAATAAACAAGTTAAACCAGAGATTCCCAAACATTTTTGTCTGCTGAACACCACATTTGCATATTTGCATGTCTGGTAATTGTCTCATTTTACATTGTGATCATGTGATATTATGATTTGTTTTTAGTTTAAAAATATGGGTTTGTTAAGTTTATATTATGATTTGAATGATTTGTTTTTCCATTAACTCATGAATAGTTTGGGGAACAATTTTGCAAATCTTTTTGAACAGGAATTGAATTTGGATGAATTGTGCAGCTGTAATGGACGGTTACTATTAACTCAAAAAATATTTCTTATTATTATCAATGATTATTTAAAAAAATCAATTTAATATTACTATTTATATTTCAGCTTTAGTTTATTTATTTCCAGTTAGTCAAGCCAAGGCAACATTTCTAATATTCATTTAGTATTTATATATACATGTATAATATTATATGTCTTTATTATATATTATTTTAGTTCTCAAGTTCACTCCACTTCATATTTTTGTGGGAATAGTGATACATTGCCTTTCAAAAGTTTTGTAGAAGTAAGATTTAAAAAACAAATAATAATAATAAATTATATATATATATATATATATATATAAGTAGTATTATTATTATTAGCCTAATTTTATTCAGTAAAGACGCATTAAACTGATCAAAAGTGACTAAAGACATTTATACGGTTTCAAAATATTTCTATTTGAATTAAATGCTGTTCTTTTGAACTTTGTTCATCTGTGAATACTGAAAAATAAAATGCATCACAGTTTCCACAGAAATATTGTGCAGCACAACTGTTTTCGACATTAATAATAATCAGAAATCTTTCTTGAGCAGCAAATCAGTATATTAGAATGATTTCTGAAGATCATGTGACACTGAAGACTGGAGTAATGATGCTGAAAATACACAGCAATAAATTACATTTGAACATATATTCACATAGAAAACAGCTATTTTAAATTACAATAATATTTCAAAATTTTTAATGCATTTTTGATCAAATAAATGCAACCTTGGTGAGCATTTATTTGCAAAAACAGTGTACGTTACTTGACGCCTCGTCTCTCTTTCTAGGATGATGATCTGCGGTTCCTCAGTCTGGAGGAGCGGGAGTGTATTTTGTTCTTTGAGGAGACCATCGGCTCCCTGGAGGAGGACGATGAGAGGACGGGAATATCCGCAGGCGAGCACAGGCTTGCGGCGGTGCGTCCAGCCGCATACATTACAGCTCGACATCCCAGCCCTGTAGATCATGACATCATTGACCTGGTGCACCCTACACCCGATCCCAGCAAACAGAGGGACACGCTGCTCGTCATGCCAGGTATCCGAAAAAACAACATCTCAATACAAACCACAGAAAACATTCCAGTTCATCCTAATCATGCAAAAAGCTGTGCTCTGAAAAGTTAGCAACGACACAGCACACACTATATAGTGCTTCTATTTTCAAAACAAAATGCATTATGCAAAGATAATAATAAAGCATTGTCGTCAAGTGCATGCTGTATTCAGCAGGCGAGGCCCAGTTATCATCTTAAAAATGTAAAAAAGTCCAATGAAAAACATGCATCTCCCCATTTGGCAGTTTTTACCACAGACTAAATGCACAAAATGAAGTGGTTTAGCAGAAAGGAAATTGTATGCGTATAATTTGCATACTGTGACAGTTATACATGAACACCGTGTAAACATAGCATGAGTAGGATGTTTGTATGCTATTGCAAACATAACCAAAGTATACAAGAACAGTATACTTATAACAGTAATTTATAAAATCCCTCCTAGGGACAAGTGTTGCAAATTAGCTTCGGCTACAAGCTCTATGGTACATGCATGGGATGACTTATTTCAGTTTCATCTGTCCCTAACAAATAAAACATTAAATAACTGTTAATGATTATGTTCTATCCATTTCTCTTTAGTTGCAAATGAACAAAATTAGTTTTAGTCATTTTGTTGCATGCTTTTTGGTAAAACTTGGGTAATAAGGTCCCGTTACTTAACATTAATGAAGTAACATTCACATTGATGAGCAGTCTGTTATAGTATGTATTAATCTTTGTTAATGTTAGTTGATTCTGACACTGGTTGTAATCACCCGTTCATGTTTGCTCCATTAAATTAACATTATATCCTTCATTAAGAGACACATTTATACATCGTGTTGTCATTACACAAGATTATGTTTTTGCACCATCAGCGGCCCATTAATTTAATTGTAAATGTGTTTGCCTTGTCAGATTTCCAAGAGCTGACTGTACCCCCAGAGACCCATTTTGAACTGAAGCCAAAACGTGACCTGGACGTCCCAGACGGGCCGCAAGAGGAATTTGGACACCAGCCGCCCGCAGGTTCAGTTCCCACTCCGGTTGTAATCGCCAGCAAGATCGCCGAGCACCAGGGCGCCAGCGGCACGTCTGCGTCGCAGCTGCTCCAGCGCAGATGCAGTCTAGAGTTACCGACGAACCCCTCGGCCAAACACGGCCCTCCGACCCACACCAAACCCACGCGTCTCCCCGACAGCATCGGCATGTTGCGGAGCAGCCGTGAACACATTCCCCACTCGATCGCCACCGAAGCCGTCAGCGTTCAGGAGCGCCGGGCGCAGATGCTCTCTAACCTCACCGGCCCGGCGCACCCTTTGGACGGCGGAGAACCAGCCTGCGTGCGCAACCTTCCCATACGGAGCATTTCGTTTCGAGATCCGACACCAGACAAGTCTAGGATGGAGGCGCTTTCGAAGCTTGGACTCGCTCAGAGGCGAGCGCAATCCGTCATGCATTCATCTCCGAGGGATTTGGAAAACGTCAAGACCAGCACCACAGTCAACATGACCAGTCCAGCTAATGCTAGCAGCAACGTCCGCGCGATAGACACTACAGACCACTGCCAAACCAAATCTAGCCCTGCACCAACTTTGACGAGTGCCGAAGTCACGCACAGTGATTTTAACAGCTATGGCGGTAAGAGCATCACATTAAATATTAATATTTAAAATATTAAAGTATAAATTAAAATATTCAATGAAAAATTAAACTATTTTAAAATGATAAATGTCAACCAGATTTAATTTCTACTTATAAATTAAATAACTTATAATTAAATCAATATAAATAAAACTGGGCTATTTGTTCTAAAATTGTGGGCTAAGTGCTTGAGCCAAGTTTTCAAGATCTGTATACAAAATAAAAATTATGTCTGACCCTTCTCACAGTTTATGAGGAATATCAGTTTTTGCCATCAAATAGAAGGCTTAGAGTTGCATATACCAGATTGAACAGAACACGTAAATCTTGTTTATCAGTCTGTAAAATTAATAAATCAGAATTGGAGGTCGGCCTCTGGGTTCTGTATAATAGAAAGAACTACTATATTAATGCACTCTGGTGGTGTGTGTGTATATATATATATATATATATATATATATATATATATTTGTATTAAGTTGTGCTTATTTGTTTGTTTAAATTGGTGTAATTGTATTGATGTGAACTGAGACATGCTTCGAGATGCAAGACAAATTTTGTAAGAAATTCCAACAATAAAGTCTAATTTAACTTAATTGAACTAAAGCTGTGTTTTTTCATGTCTTAGGATCCAATAGGATGGAGGTGCTTTCGAAAGTCGGACTCGCTCAGAGGCAATCCGTCATGCATTCATCTCCGAGGGATTCGGAAAGCGTCAAGACCGGCGGCGGCACCACAGTCAACATGAGCAATCCAGCTAACGCTAGCGGCGACGTCCGCGCGATAGACACTACAGACCACTGCCAAACCAAATCAAGCCCTGCACCACCTTTGACGAGTGCCGAAGTCATGCACAGTGATTTTAACAGCTATGGCGGTAAGAGCATCACATTAAACCCCACACTGTCCTTCAGGAGCGAGTGCCTCTCATCTTCAGTGCCCAAAACAGAGTCTTCAGAGATTCATAACAACAACTACGGCGGCAGATCGCGAGTCATGACTCCATCCCAGCCAAACCATCGCACCCAAACCAAGACCATCACCCCAGGAAAAGAGGAAAGCTCCAGCTCAAACAGGACTTCAAACGAAGACTTAACCAAGAGGAAAGCGTGGCACTCCGAAGCGCCCGTGAAGCAGCCGCCGGCTCCGGCTCCAAAACCACCACGCCACCAAAGTCCGCTGAGTCCCACCGGGTCACGCCCCGCGCCGCTGTCCCCGGAGTTACGCCGCAAATCTTTGCCAAAGCCGTCCTTCCGCACTCAGGGAGTAACGGTGCAGTTTTCTGGCCGAGGAACCACAGACGAGGCCAGACGTGATGCACTACGCAAGCTAGGACTGCTGAGGAACTCGTCTCAAATGTGACCCTGGACCACAAAACCAGTCATAAGGGTCCATTTTTGGAAATTGAGATTTATACATCATCTGAAAGCTGAATGAATAATCATTGATGTATGGTTTGTTAGGATCGGACAATACTTGGCTGAGATACAACTATTAAAATCTGGAATCTGAGGGGGCAAAAAAAATCTAAATATTAAGAAAATCGCCTTTAAAGTTGTTCAAATGAATTCTTAGCAATGCATATTACTAATCAAAAATGAAGTTTTGGTATTTACGGTAGGAAATTTACTAAATATCTTCATGGAACATGATCTTTACTTAATATCCTAATGATTTTTGGCATAAAAGAAAAATGGATAATTTTGACACATACAATGCATTTTTGGCTATTGCTACAAATATAACAGTGCTACTTAAGACTGCTTTTGTTCTCCAGGCTCACAAATGTTCACTAACCCTAACTAATGATGTGTAGACTCTAGTACAGAAACAATAAGCTACCATTTAACCAGTGCTGGGTGGATTACTTACAAACTGTAGTTTGCTACTAAATTACAATCTGTTAGATTACATATTTTATGTAATGTAATCGGATTACTCTTTGATTACTTTTAGATTACTAGATGACCTAACTTTTTATATAGGATCATTTTATACCATATTGATATAAAAGTAAAATAGAATAAATCTCATTACATAAATTGTACACAGATAAACACTACATCAGGGTTTCCAAAACTGAGGTTTGTGAAGAAGCTGTTACATAAACCAATAGTTTTAAAATAAAAACACTTGTGACCATTAACCAACATCAGAGAACCGTGAACATGCAAATGTGTTACTTATTGACTCAGGGAGACTTATTAATATTTTAAAATTAATTAATAATATATTTTAATGAATATATTAAAATATATTAAGTCAGAGTTTCAGCTGACAAAAAAAAAAAAAAAGCACTAAAAGGGTTAAATGACTCACTGAGTGTTGATTTAAATAATTAATATATTTTCATCAGGAGGTGATTAGATATGCAATATTGAGAAAACGCTTCTTAAAAGTAAAATGATGTCTGAAAATAGGAGAATTAATCAATTATGAATAGTTTACTGCCATTTTGTGAGTATTTTAGCTGTACTAAAGTGACTGTAGTCTAATTATGAGTATTTTAAAACAATATAAAATATTAGATTTTTAATACAGATGTAAAGATAATCAGTTACTACCCAGCGCTGATTTCAATCAATCATGTGTATATAGGCACAAACAATATTGGCATTACCTTATGATTTTCAGAAGGTCAGAGCAGGATTTATGATCATCTTCTTGATTGAGTTTCAAATGTGAGTTTGAAGAAAAAGTCACAACTAACACTCACACATCTTGTTTGGTGTCAGCTGTGGGTTTTTTTTGTCTGTTATAGGTCAAAATAATCAAATCTTTAAATAACCCAAGCAGTTCTTATATCTCTGAAAACATATACCTTCATTTTAAACACAGTTGACCTTGCTGTCTTTGGAAGCACACAGCCTGGTAGCAGCCATCTTTGCTTAATGGGCACATGGTTCCAGAACTGAGCCAATCACTCGAGTCTTGATTGTCATGTGACTGATGACTCCTCCCCCTGATGCTTCGGAGTGCGAGTCACTGCGGTTATGCTTCTAATTCCTATATTTTTGCTACATATAATACAAAAAGCAAATTTCAAAAACCAATTAACTAATTATCTAACTTATTTGACTTTTTATTTTTGGGATTTTTACTGTTGTTTTTTTTTTTTTTAAATTTTTTATTGTTTTTTGACTTTATTTTAAGGATTTTTATGGGGTTTTTTTCTTTCTTTTTTTCAAAAGTTTGATTTTTACTGTTTTATTTTGACTTAGTTTTTGGATTTTTACTGTTTTATTTTACTGATTTTGTTTTCTATAGTTTCACTTTTTTACTTTCACTTTACTAACGCTTTCATTTTGTTTGCTGTTCCATTTTTACTTTCGCTGTTTCTTTTTTTACTTTCACTTTCATGTTTAATTGTTATGTTTTAGTATTTTCTACTTTTTTGTGTCTGATATGTTATATCTGAAGAACCCAGACTGTACGCAAGCAATACCTCAAGGGTCTTCCTAGAGAAATATCTTACACGTCTTCTCTCATGTTTATTTCAGCAGGTTAGTTTGTATGATAATGTATTTTTATTGTGGGTTTGGATGGTGGTTGTTAGGTGGAGATCTTTCTCTTCTTTCTCTCCCAGCCTTCAAACATGCAGAAGGTCTTGTAAATGTATGTTTAGTTCCTCCCACACTAAACCACAGCCATCCAAATCTAGATCTGCAACATGTTGTTAGTCACATGGGACTGAAATCACCACCAATCACATGCTGTTGTTTGTTTCACCTGTAGTGTGTGTGTAATATGGATTCCAGTGTGAATGAGCGCGAGTGTTAGTTTATGTATGCGTTTGTTTTTTTTTGTTTTTTTTTTGCGACTCCGGTTTTTTGCTTTCATTGAAGCAGTTATTGAAGGATACAGAATGCATGATTGTGAACATGTGACACTATATAAACACACACACACACACACACGAAACAAAACAGCTTATTTCCACCTCTGTGTAAACTTATATTTTCTTGCATTGGTGAAGATCTTTAATTTTCACTGACTGTTTCTGAATAAATTCAATGAAACTCATCATGGTGTCTGAAGATGTTCAGTTGCAACCGAATGTTAGTTTGGAGATGCAAAATAGGGACTTCACAAACATTCACCAAGTTTGACAATGACATTTAATCAACCAAGTCAATGAAAAGACTAGAAAAAAAAAAAATCACAAATTCAAAGCACAATACAAACAGAAAACACAGAACAGAGAACTAAATCAAAAACTGCAGAAAGGTGGATCTCACAAAATCTATGCATTAAGAAATTTAGGAAGAAAATACTTTTTTGCATTGAAAAATAATTTTTCATGACAATTAAATCCCTAATGTCTCATTACAGTAATATTTAAAGTACATTATTTTGTCAACCTGAATTTAATCATGTTGTGGTTTTATGAGTTTTAATAATGTGTCTGGACAGAATGAGCTGCAAATCTAGTACTGAAACATCCTCCGTTGGCGATTTAAGTTCTTCATCAAATTTGTGACTTTAAAGATGCTTGAAACAGATGTTCCCGTTTCCTGGTGTCGTTCGGCTCAAGCGTATCACCAGAAACCTCGGTCAGATCTTACCTGTTCCGCCCACAGGCGTCCAGTTCGACTGCATTCTGATCGGCTGCACTAGTTAGTGAGTTCACTAGCTGTAAAACAAGCTGGTGAGTGTGTTTGAGAGCACAGACACAAAGAGAGACATTCTCACGGTCACAGGAAGTCACTTTACTGCAACAGCGAACAGGTTTACAGCTGCGTTCAGCCCATGCACGTCTCACTCAGGATCGGTCGCTGCGGACCGGCTGAGGTTAAAGAGAATAAACAGCAGGAGAAAGAACAGAACACGTCCCAAAGTTTGTCTGAAGAACAAAAACACTGAGTTTTCCTCCGTTAGAGTCTCGGTTCGCTCGCTATCGAACCATCAAACTGTACCTGACACAATAAAACCACCTCCGCATTGTGTGTGTGTGTGTGTGTCAATGCAGAGACATTTCAGTCTCGCATATATGTGTGTGTGTGTGTGTGTGTGTGTGTGTGTGTGTGTGCGCGTTCCCATCCGTGTCCACCAGCTGATGCGGCTCGTCTGGTTGCCGTGGTGACGCTGCAGTCAGGTGGGTGTGTCTCCGTCCCAGAGCAGCACCGCTGTCCATCTCTCCATGTCTCTCTTGCTGTCTTTGACTCGTCGTTTGCTCAGTCTGACATCATCAGCGTCTCCTGCAGTGCACAGGGTCAAAGGTCAGGGGTCAGTGAGTTGATCTAGGTTGCACAAAATGTAATAGTGATTTTATTATTTAATAATTTAATTGTTTTTATAGATCAAACTTGCAAGTAAATTTTTTTTTTTTTTTTTTTTAAATAAAGCTCCAGGTTGTGCTTGTTTATAGGGCTGCACAATTTGGACAAAAATATTGATTACATATCAATCACTATAAAATAATAGTAGTAATGAATAAAATGATAAAATAAAAGTTATTATTATTCTACAATAATACAATATATAATAAAATAAACAATAAATAAAATTAATTTAATAATACTATATAATTCATACTAATACTAATATATATATATATATATATATATATATATATATATATATATATATATATATATATATAAAAGGTTACTAGATTAAAAATATTAAAATAAGAAATATTACTACTGTATATTGTACTGTAAGATAAAATGCAACCTTTGGAATAAATTGCACTGAGCCATATCTTCATTTAGATTTTATTCTGATTAATCATGCAGCTCTATTGACCCACAATAGTTGACAATAGTAATAATTATTATTTTGCTTAACATTTTCATTAGTAATATTAATATTTTATTTATTTTTACTTATATATATATATATATATAATATTTAATATTTTATTTATTTTTACTTATATATATATATAAGTAAAAATAAATAAAATATTAATATTACTAATGAAAATGTTAAGCAAAATAATAATTATTACTATTGTTATATTTGACAGTAAAATGATTTGAGAAGTCATTTCATGATTTTGGTTTTAATAGTGCATCCCTAGTTGTGGGTTTTTGCTAGGGCATTACTATCCCAAAATGCTTTGCAACTGACAAATTGTATGATAAGCAAAGTAAAATCCACTTAAGACTATCCACTTTGTAAAAAGTTTTCAAATCAAATTTCTTTTACTACTTGATTTTAATGTTATAATATTTGAGCGTTTTGTTGATTTCTGTGGTCATTAGACAGATGGATGAGCTCCTGTGTGTGTGTGTGTGTGTGTGTGTGTGTGTGTGTGTGTGTGTGAGTGTGTGTGTACTGGTATATATGGTTTACAAGGACACAAATGTATATAATAACATGGATACTACAACGTAAACATAGTTTATGAGGACACTTCCTGTGTCCACGTAAAACAAAAGGCTTAAAAAACAAACAATTCAAAAATTGCCTGTAGTTTCCTGTAAGGGGTAGGTTTAGGTGTAGGGTTGGTGTAGGGCAATAGAATATACGGTCTGTACAGCAGAACAACCATTACACCTATGGAGAGTCCCTACAAGGATAGCAAACCAGACATGTGTGTGTGTGTGTGTGTGTGTGTGTGTGTGTGTGTGTGAGTGAGTGAGTGAGTGAGTGAGTGAGTGAGTGCGTGCGTGCGTGTGTGAGTGTGAGTGTGTGTGTGAGTCTGACCTGCCGCCGGTCTTGAAGATGAGGTCTGCGTTGGGCGCTCCTTTGGGGTGCTGGTAGCGCGGCCTGCGCTCTCTGTTGGTGTTTGCGGGAGCGGGTCTCTGAGCGAGCGACTGCATCATCTCTGAAAGCACACACGAGCAGAGGCTCGATCAGCAGCTGTGACACACCGAGGCCCTGTTCACACTAACTTCTGCTGCGTCAGCGACTCACCCTGATAGTCCTCCTGCTCCTGCCGCTCGTTGATGTCCAGCGTCAGCTTCTTCATGCGCATGCGCTCCTCCTGCTCCGCCTGCTGCTGGTTGAAGTGATTCGCCGCCAGATGAGACGACAGCGGCACGTTCAGGATCTTAAACTACACACGGAGATCACAGAGACATTAAACCATCAAAGTATTGAACAATCAAATGACAACCATCACCTTAATTCATTCTTTAAATCATTTAATTATTTTTTACCTTTTTGCTACTTTCTTAGCGAAAAATAAATTGGAATAAAATTTACATTTAAAATATTATTCTTAAAGACGCGTCGTTTCTGTGGATAAACCAAGATATTAAACTAAGGAAGTATATGAAAACTTATTTTAACAAAGGAAAAATATCACCTTTAATTACTTGTTTAAATATTTATTTTTGTGACCTTTTTTTAGATTACATTTTATTTTATGCAACAAATGATATTTGAATTACATTTTTAATTAATTTATTTAAGATCTTGCATGTAATTTCTGTCGATGAACTAAGATTTTAAGCTATAAGAAAGTGTGATACTTTAACAAAAAACAAAAAAAACAAATATCACATAATTAAATTATTTTAAACTGTTTAAATTTAAATTACATTTAAATAAAATTAATTAATTAATTAAATAATGACGTTATTTATAAAAGGAATTAAAGGCAATATTTTTTCCTTGTTTTTAGTTAAAATACTTCCTCCTAGCTTAATTCCTTGTTTAAATAATTAAAAAAAAATTTTTTAACTTATTAATTTTATTTAAATTTATTCTGGACAATTTTAGAATTTACTTACATTTTTAATTAATTAAATATTAAATGAATAAATAATCAATATTAAATTCTTAAAGATCACAAAAATATTTTGCACTTTTACTAAATGTTAAACTAATTAAATTTATTTGACATACTAATTGTAGATATTAATACTTCACTTGTACAATTGTTATTATATTTACATTTACATTTAGTCATTTAGCAGACGCTTTTATCCAAATGAGGACAACAGAAGCAATCAGAATCAAGTGCTGTGACGAGTCTCGGTTAGCTCAACAAAATACTCATAGCAAGGTTTTTTTATTTTTATTATATAATATAAAGAAAACAGATAGAATACAAAATGATTAGAGAAGCTAGTGTTAGTTTTATTTTTTTAAGAATAGAATTAGAATTAGAGTGCTAGAGTTAAAGGGTCAAATAAAGAGGGAAGAGATGTGTTTTTAGTCGATTCTTGAAGATGGCTAAGGACTCGGACTGAGTTGGGCAGGTCATTCCACCAGGAGTTGTTACCTTTTTAGCACAATTTCTCACTGCACACAGCTATATGTTAAAAATGCTCTGGCAATACAGATGTAGTGAGAAAGAGACAAAGAAAAGATTCTGAAAGACTGTGAAGGGTTAAACTGGGTCGCTGAGACACCAGCAGAATGAAAACAAAGACGCTGTGTGTGTGTGTGTGTGTGTGTGTGTGTTGTAGTTTACACTCCCAAAGCCACATCCTGAACACACCCTGCAGACCTGGACCATTCCAACACACACACACACACACACACACACACACACACACACACACACGCTGTACCTGCTGTTTGTTGCCCTTGCGCGTGAGCATGACGAACTGCATGGTGTCGCTGATGTCTGCGTCTGCGTCTGCGGTGCAGGAGGGGGCGGGGCTTTTCTTCAGCTGGCTCTTTAACTGCAGGGGAATGGCCACGTCCAGCTGATGCACCTTCACTGCCTCTCCACTGCGCTGCTGCTCACACACACACACACACACACACACACACACACACACACACACACACAGATATTAGAACTCAGATATGAAGCTGGAATATATAGTGCATATATTACATTTCGTGCTAATTTCTTTACATTTTAATAAAATTAGTTTAGCAATTTATTTAAAATTTTATGTGCATTGAATTACATTTTTAATTAAATAAATTAATTTTATTCTTAAAGATCGTGCATGTCATTTCTGTGGATAAACTGAGGTATTAAGCTATAAGAAAGTACTTATTTTTTATTACTTTGCACTAATTTATAATTAAATAAAATGTTTAATTACATTTATTTTATTTTGCAAAAAATTATTTAAACAAATTATTTAAACAAGGAATTGAATGTGCTTTATAATTTTGTAATTTATTTAATATTTAAATAAACTGGATTTTATTTTAAAATAATTTTAAAAACAGAATATATTTTAAAATCATTTTAATTAACATATTATTTTAATTATTAACGTAATTGTTAAGATTAATACAGATTAATTGTTAAAAACATCTAGTAAATTTCACAGATAATTACAAAGAATTGGCAAGTAGAAAGACTGAAATCGTATTTTCTTGTAAAACAACAATCTGTTTACTTTTGGAAAAACATTTTTTTTAAATGTATTTTATTTGCACCATTGTCCCTGAATTATTGCACTTTTTGCATGATTTCTCACTGCACAGCTACAAATGTAGATATAAATATTCAAGCCTCCTCATGTTGTTTCAAACTTGAATGCTGTTATTTTTTCCTGGTTTATAGTAGAAAGTTTTGAAGCTGCTGTTTTCCATTTAAAGTGGTCATAGTGACCACTGCTTTTAAACCCAAATGCTGACAAAAATACACCATTGAAGTATCACAAAAATAGACCACATGACTTGGAATAGAGCACACAAGTGCTACTGACTACTTTTCTAGTGTAGTTTTATAAAATAAAAGCACACTTCCAGCACTACACTAGCACATATGTGAGTTTACAGTATCCAGACGTGGACTAAAAGCCATAAAACTACAAATTTTAAGATTAAGAAAGTAAAGAGGGTCAGTTTTGGATGCACAGGAGCTAAAGCACAGCGGTTTAGAGAGTGTTTGTGCACCTGCAGGTTTTCCAGCATCATTTTGTCCAGCGCCTGGATGAAGTCCTCGTCCTCGGCACACGCCACGTGTTTGAGTCCTCCGCCGCGGATAGTGACCTCCTGACCAACACAAACATCAGCGTTACCTCAGAGCTCAGAGAAACCGGCAGACACCCGCCTCGGCCCGACGGCACACTCACGTTATTCTCCTCATCCGTCTCGTTCTCTTTGTTGGAGTCGGTCAGATAGTCGGTGTTCTCCTCTTCCTCCTCACGCTCCTCTTCCTCGTTGTCTGAGCCCTCCTGAACAAGTGCGCGACAAAACACACGGTTTAGATGAATAAATTATGTAGAAATGTTAAATCCATCTTGTCTCTAAACATCAGTTTGTCTCTTTGTTTTTTTAAGCACATTTATCATAAGACATCAGAAAAAAAAAAGTTTTATGTTTAATATATGTGTATAAAATGTGTTTATGTGCGATTTATTTATAAGTAAACGTGCTCTTATAAAATAATTTTTTTTTAAATTTAATATTACATTTATTTAAAAAGTTAATTGGACATTAACATTAATTGGAATTTGAAAAATAAAAACGTTTATATACAAAATTTATATATATATATATATATATATATATATATATATATATATAGCTGAATAGCAATGTTTATATTTGTGTGTGTATTTTTTATTTATAAATGAACAAAAGTGGTTTTATCAAAGTAAAGTAATTTGTACCTTTTGGCACTAATTAAATTAATAATATAAATGTGTTTTTAGTTAGTAAATATGTTTATATATAAAACTTATAATTGTATGTACAGAATTTAAATTAAATTTATAAAGTTATATATAAAATGTATAATTGTATAACATATATATATATATATAATTAATATAATAATAATAATAATAATAATAATAATAATAATAATAATAACAATATGTCTGTGTGTGTGCGAATGATTGGAATTTGGTAAAATGATTTTTTACCAAATGTAACCAAAAAAAAAGAAAAAAAGAAAAAGAAAAAGTGATTCATGCTGGTGTGTGTTGTTCTCCAACTATATGTACGAGTAAACTATAATGTATGAGAGAGGAGGCGGGGTTTACAGCTGTCAATCACACGTCTGAAAAACAGTCACCTCCTCCTCGGGTTCATTCATCTCGCTCTCGTTTCCAGACTGCTCCTCGGTCTCTGCTCCTCCCTCGTCTTCATCATCATCATCCTCCTCATCCAGAGGCTCGTTCTCGCCCATGGCGCTGGAGGAGCGGCCGTCTTTCTCCAGGCCTGGACACACACACAGGAATGCTGCTACTGACCAAACCAGACCACAAGGGATAAAAATAAACCAGCACTACAGAACGACTGTGGTTCAAAACCAGCCGGATGACAGACACACACACACACACACACACACACACACACACACACACACACACACACACACACACACACACACGACAGCATTCCTGAAGAGCTATTCTGGGTCTGAGCTTCTTTAATACTGATACTCTTACACTCGCCGCTGGAATGTGTGTCTTTCTCTCAGCACACGTCAGGCATGAAGCGTCAATGACCGAATGCATTAAAACATACCAGTGTGTCCCTGTGAGGAATGCTGCTCGACGGGGAGAGCAGAGACATGAGCGGAACAACTAGAAGAACGGCTGCACACACACACACACACACACACACACACACATTAGGGCTGGCCGGTGTGACGGTATGTGGGTGTTTCCTCAAATATGGCCACATTTGGCCTTGAAGACTTCAGCAAAACACTGCATGAAACACACTAGCACTCGGTTATTTAATCAGTCTGCTCCACTGTCCAGCAGTGAATATCAATCTAAAATCTGAACTGTTTTATAATATTATCATTTGTTCTGTTTCATAATTTTAGTTTAGGTTGAGCCTTTAGTTGTAAACCCTCCTCCTTTTTAAAATGTTGAACTGCTTTTGTACTGACGTCAGACTGACTGATTCATTTGTTATGAATTATCGTAAACTTACAGTCAAACTATTAAAACTTTTCTGTTAAATAAAAAAAATAAAAATTAAACTACACAGAAATATTGCCTTAAGTGAA
>CM071941.1:1435000-1482500 GCA_036784905.1 Acrossocheilus fasciatus
AATAATAATAATATAAATTACTACATGTACCTAAAAATAGGCTTCAATTTCATTATGCAAATATAATCTTTTTTTATTTTAATTTTTATAATTATTTTTGGGAGGTAAGTTATGACACAGACATTGCTTCATAGGAATGTTAATATATATGATGGATTTAAAAAACAACAACATCTAAACAGCTAATGTATTGATAAAAAATACATTCAGATTGAAGAAAACTCATTTGCTGTCACTGTGTTATTTTTTAAAATATGAAAAAATTTTACAAAAACACATTTATACAATCTAACAATATATTAATATATAATTATATAATGATACAATATATATATATATATATATATATATATATATATATATAAAATTATATATTGTAATATATAACTTTCAATAATAATTTTAATATATTTTTACAATATTACTGTCAAATACTATTTTAGTAAGGTGGAATTTAATTATGAAATATCATCTATGAGCTCAGAATGATGCCTTTATTCTATTGACAGCCCAGGTTTTACCACCAATCACAGGAGAGCTCGCACACGATCATCCGTCTGTGATTGGCTGGTCCAAAGGCAAACGCTCACCTGGAAGTAAATGAGGAAGCAGTCGAGCTTCTTCTTGCTGGAGCCGCGGTCGAAGTACTGTCCGCAGGTGTCCAGCAGGGTGCAGACCAAGCGGATGCGGAACAGGTGCTCGGGGGGGTCCAGCGGGCTGGGAGAGCCGTCTGTGTTCACGCCGAACGAGGTGAAGGAGAAGAGCGTGCGGAAGATGACGGCAGACTCCACCATACGGTAGTTATACAGCTCACCCAGAAACTTAGCGCTGCTGATCCTCCGCTGGTTAAACTTGGGCTGGTTCACCTGAGAACCAAACACACATCAGCATCTAAAGCACAGAAATCTCTAATCCAAGCATTTGAATTGCATTAGATAATTACACTTTGATTCTGACTTAGAATTTACATCACATGACGTTACTTTTTCAATTAAGTAACATTTTTGCTTTTTTATTATTATAAGTGTACTGACAAATGCAATTAAATGCCTCTCTTTTTAATGTCACATACTAGAATTAGTTCCTATATTAGTACTAAACTTAATCAACAAATAATACAAACAATCCTGAATAATCCATGCATCACAGTTTTTTCAAAAATATTGAGCAGCACAGCTGTTTTCAACATTGATAATAATCAGAAATGTTTCTTGAGCAGTAAATCAGCATATTAGAATGATTTCTGAAGATCATGTGACACTGAAGACTGGAGTAATGATGCTGAAAATACACAGCAATAAATTACATTTGAACATATATTCACATAGAAAACAGCTGTTTTAAATTGTAAAAATGTTTCACTATTTTTACTGTTTTAATCATTTGTTTTCCTACAGTATTTGATCAAGAAGAGACTTAAAAAATGTAAATATTGAAAAACTTTTGACTGGTAGTGTATATATATGATTAAAAGTGATACATTTCTGTAATTAAGAGTTAACGCATTTACATAATGTGTTTAATTGGAACAAAAATAATGACTTGAAATCTTATATTAGGACTAAATATTTGAACAACATTTGATCAGCACTGAACTGAATTGGTCTGAATAATGGCACTAGTCTTTTTAGAGCTGCTTTACAGTTGAAATTAAATTCCGTTCGGAATTTTAGAATTTTGAACAATGTTTCATTGTAACAATGTAATAATAATGTAAATGTTCTGTAATTAATGATGTTTCTGCAATATGATAATTTTCCTGTTTATTACTGTGAAGCTGCTTTGAAACAATCTGTATTGCACAAAGCGCTATAGAAATAAATGTGACTAATAGTAATGCAATCAAGTAATGGGTTGTAACTGTGCGCGCACACACACACACACACACACACACACACACACACACACACACACACACACACACACACACACACACACACACACACACAGACCTCCATGCCGAGGCGGATGTCCTCCAGCACGCCGTCCACCACATGAATGCCCACGTCCTCCTGATACGCCACCAGTCCGGCCAGCAGGTTGGCCACGCAGTGGATGCTGTTGTACTTGACGTTCCAGATGTTGATCATACAGCAGATCAGGTAACTCTTCACATCAGGATCTTGCCAGGGCACCTTCCTCATCTGCCTCAACACCTACAGACAACAAAAGTAAAGCTAAATGCACTCCTCCAGTACTTTGGGAACAGACTGATTGGGAACAGCCTAAAATAAATATAATACAAACATTAATAAACTTAAATGATGTACATTTCATAAATAAATACAGTTATATTATATATTATAATTTTTCAGTGTATTTATATTTTACTACACACACACTATTTTTAAATAATAGATACTTTAATAATATTATTTAATAATAAGATACATATTTCCTATACATTTTTATATTTATGCTTTTTGATGCTTTTTTTCTACTACATATGTATTTATACTTTTAATATATATAAAAGTATAACACACACACACACACACACACACACACACACACACACAATTATTAAACATGACACATTTATAATAATGCATAATAAAATGTATATTTTAATATATTTTTATAATATATTCATGTTTTTAATTGTTTTATAATATTTAATATTTTTTTCATAATATATGAGTTATTGCAGTATTCTTATATTTTATATATTGTAATATAATTTAACATTTATATGTAAAATTAGTTTATATAATATATAGACAAAAAATAATTCTATATATATATACACACACACACACATATATATACACACACACACACACACACATATATATACACACACACACACACACACACACACATATATATATATATACACACACACACACACACATATATATATATACACACACACACACACATATATATATATATATATACACACACACACACACACACACACACACATATATATATTTTATATATTGTAATATAATTTAACATTTATATGTAAAATTTGTTTATATAATATATAGACAAAAAATAATTCTATATATATACACACACACACACACACACACACACACATACACATATATATATATATATATATATATATATATATATATACACACACACACACACACACATATATATATATATGTGTGAATGTCAGGAGTGACAAAATGGACAATCACACTGTTTAATGTTCACGCTTCTTTTGGCCACAAAATAAATGTGGTACCCCTGCGTCCACCGCATACGTGACACACCTTCTCAGTGGTGACCTTGGACAGGTCTTTGTAGAGGAGTTTGCGGATGTACTCCTGCAGCGGCGGCCTCTTCCTGCGGACCGTCTTCTCCATCGGCGGCGGGTTGCAGTAGTAATAGGCGTTCTCCACCATCGTCACGTAACGCACATCCAGATGCTGAGCCTGTTTCTTACGCATCATTTGCTCCTGTGAACACACACACATGATCAACAGCATGAAGAGGGCGGCTGCAGGTTTGCGTGTTTGTGTGTCTGTTTGTGTGAGGACGGACCAGTAAGACGCTCGTGCGCAGGTGAGATTCCGGTGAGCGGAAGAGAAAGCGTCCACACGTCTCCAGCAGTGTGCAGGCCATCTCGATATGATGGTGAGAGAAATCAGACAGCAGCATCTGCACAAACACACGCACACACGCACAACCACGCACACACACACACACACACACGCACAACCACGCACACACACGCACAACCACGCACACACACACACACACACACGCACAACCACGCACACACACGCACACACACGCACACACACACACACACACACCGTTAGAGATGCTGGAATAAATGTCTGTATTGAGGATATGATGATACCAGAGTTTCAGCAGTCAATGTTATTATCAGCACATGAACTTTAATATCACAGCAAAGCTAAAATGCTACTAAACCAGTGCTATTTTAGTATTACTGATATACTATTAGTGTATTAAAAATTAATTTAATTATAATATTTGCAGGGTTTTTGTATATTCTCAGTTCGTTTAAATTTTTAGTAAAAAAAACTTTTAGTAATTAAAAAAAAAAATCTTTAATATCTTTTTATTTCATTTATTTCAATTTACTTCAATTTAAAATTATTTTATATATCAGTTAGTTCCAGTGTAATTTCAGTATCATTAAGATTCTATTATAGCTTTTATTTATATTTTCAAGATATTTTTATATTTTCTGTTATCATTTTAATTTTAATTAAAGTTTCAGTAATTTTGTTGTTTTTTGTCATTTCTATTAGTTTTTTTTTAAAATGTCTACATAGTTTTATTAATTTTTATTTCAGTTTAATTGGTTATTTTAGTAATTCAAGTTAAACGTATTTATTTTTTATCAGTTAGTTCCAACGTATACTGTTATATTTGTTAATATTTTTAATATATTTAAATTTTTATATTTTCTGTTTGCATCTTTATTTTAGTTAATTATTCTGTAATTATTATTTGGTTTTATTCTAGAGTTTTTAATGTCTATATGATTTTTTTTATTTTATTTTAGTATTTGATGTTAAAATAAATAAGAAATGCATATATATTTTTTTATATTTTAATTTTATTTCAAGTAACAAATGTTTTTCTTATGGTTTGAGATTTAGTTTTTAATTACAGGTAACTATAAAAACCCTGGCTAGTTTGTTTAGTTTTCAGTTCTCTTATTAATTCTTTTAACATTTCTAATTTTGTTTTAAAGTTTTTTTAAGTTGAAGTTTTTCATCTAATATTTATATTTTATTTTAGCTTCATTTCAATGACCAAAAATGATTTTTAATGGTTATTAAAAAGAAAATATTGAACTAAATAAATCAAATGAACAGAGACTGCTATCATTACATTTTTTATTTTAGTATGGACTTCCTAATGAAGCACTATTGTTGACATCCCTAGCTAGTGCACACTGTAGGGGTCATCAGCTCACCTTGAGGCAGTGCAGCGTGTCCGTTTTGGAAAACATCTTGAACTTGGCCAACTCCCCGATGAACCTCACCGTCTTATTCTTGGTCTCAATGTTGATTTGGTCCTTCTTTCTGATCTGTAAGAAACACACACACTCACTTTCATGTGTTATTTGTGTGAAACTGGTTTCTGGTGACTTTCAGACCCAGACACATTTTAGGGCATCCTGACTGTTTGATACCTGGTTTGATAGCGTTTAGCTGATGAGACACACACTCACATGAAATCTGAAATCTCCTTTGAGCATTGAGCAGAGGTCATCAGCTACGTCAGACATACACGGGTGCAGAGTGGCCACCAGACGAGCGTAGAACGGCAACAGATCCAGCCTGACACACACACATATGTAAAATTATTAATGCACAGCCACACTTCAAATCTGAATGAACACTTGATAAGATCAAATGACTGAAAACTCAAGAGCTCTGGCTCCATCTAGTGTTCACATCTACAGATGCTGTAAACACACACACACACACACCTCTGTCTGGGCACCGTGAAAAGAGCTCGAACCAACTTCCTGCGATTGGACTTGGTGTTCATGTTCATACAGAAGTCCATAGCAGCCTGAAAACACACAGGAACAGGTTTGAACACAAAACAAGCACAACAACCCATCAGCCCTATACGACCGAAAAAAAGAGTCGTTGGTAATTGAAATAAAGCTGAAATAATATAAACATAATAAATTAAAAACTTAAATGAAAATTAGATGTGGAAAATAAATAGATTTAAGATAAATTTAAGTTTTTTTTTTTTATTTTTTTTTTTTAATCATTACAATGATAAAAGCATAACAAAATGACTAAAATAAAATGAAAACATTAACAAAAATACAAGTATTCAATAAAAAATTCAATGCAAAGCTTTAAAAAAAAAAAAGAGTTATAACTTTTTTTTTAAACTAATAAAAAATTATAAAAGCTCAACAAAATTATAAAAATTTTAATAAAAACTTAATCTAAACATGAAATAAAATAAAAGTATTCAATTAAAAAAGTAGAATAAAACTTATAATTGAAAGAAGTTTTAAGTTGAAGCACTAAAATGATTATTGTGTGTGTTTTGTGTGTTTTGACTCTTTACCTTGTCAATCAGGTCTCTGTTGATGCAGTTTGGGAGCTGCTGGATGAAAGCGTCCACGATGAGTTTAAGATGAGAGCCGGTGCTGGCCTCCTCATCCTCCTGCTCTGTACACACACACACACACACACACACGACATGACAATTCAAACACTGACTTTTGATAATGAATCTGCACATATAAAGAATTACAGTCACTGGGTGAAAAAAAAGCAAAAAATAGAGATAAAGTCAGGCTGCTGGAAAGATGCGGCACTTCCCCTTCAGTGCCCTCTGGAGGTTTGGGAGGTGCATCGATCAGTGTGTTTCATTGGGAAAGCATGCTTACCTTGCTCATCCAGTATCTTTTTGGCCAGTTCTTCACTTTCAGTCTCGTCAGCTGTGTCCAGATCTATCGGGTCATCAGTGATGTCCAGCACTTCCAACTCCATCTCCAACTCCTCAGTGCTGTTTCCCTCTCGTACTTCTGCACACAAACAACAAAGACCACATAATGTTTCACATACTTCAAAAAAAATAAAATAAATAACTAAAAATGGCAAAAACACCAAACAAAATAAATGCAAATTTTACTACAATGAAAATAAAAACAGAAAATGTAAAAATAAACACTAATTCAAAATGAAAAAAAAAAATCAAATCTAAAATTCAAATGTAAATGTAGAACTGAAAATGTATGAATAAAAACTGATTAATAATATTATAGATTTATAATCTCAATGATTTTAAAACAACACTGATAATAACATTACTACAACAACAACAACAAAAAAAAAGCTAAATAGGAAAATAAAAGCAATAAAACTATTCAAAAGGAAATTACTAACAATTGCTAAAAAGGAAAAATGTTAATATAAAAATAAAGGCTAATTCTAAAGAATAATAAATACTATGACAGTATATGAGTAATAGTGAAAGCATTCAGTACCTTTGCTGGTTTGGCTGGTCTTCTCGTTGTCCTTGAAGAGGATCGCAGGTACAAACGCCTTCAGATCCACCATGTTCTCGTAGAAGTTCCGCGCGTCCTCGTCCTCCCAGATCCCTCCATCCAGATCGTACTCTCCCGGTTTCCCCGGCGTAAAGATATCGATGCCCGGACCGTGTTCTGCCACACAAATCAACAAATCACACGCATGCCAAGACAAACTCTCACACAGATGAAGTCGTGCCGACTGTCGCACCTTCCTGGATGGTTTTGTCCTGAGGAAGTTCAGGCATGTTCTCGTCCAGCAGATCGGCCAGCGTTTGCGTGTTTGCCAGCAGCTTCTGATAAGAGGTGGCGAACTCCTCATACTGCTTGTGTCTGTCCTCGCTGAGCTCTCCTTTAGAGTGCAGGATACGCCTGCGCAGAGACACAAAACATTATTACTATTCAAACGCAATCAGAGAAAATAATTCCAAAGCTGAAGCACATCTCAGAGCAAGACACAGCACTGCTTCTGAATCTGTATTTCTGAATGAATCGGTTGAGTGAAGAATTCAATAACCCATACATAAAGACAGAAGCGACTTCCTGAAGGGATCAGCTGGACTGAACGAATCATTGAGTTAATGAATCACTGACTCACTCATTAAGATTTAAGTAAACATTTATGCCAGTTATGAGCTTCATTAAACAGCCTGTGTAAATATCAGTGTTATTTTATGACAGTTTTATTTTTATATTTTCTTTTTTCATTTTAGTTAAAGTTTTACGCATTTTGTTGAGTGTTTTCAGTATTTTTAATAGTTTAATTTTATTACAGATTTATTAGTATTTTTAATTAGATTTCATTTCCATATTTTCTGCTTTCATTTCAATTTGAAAGTTTTAGTAATTGTCTTGGGTGTTTTTATTAATTGTATTTTTTTTCTTTTACATGTCTACATTTTATTTCATTTTTAGTTATTTTTTTATATAATCTAAAAAGAAAAAAAGAGAAATGCTGCCTTGTCAACTAGCTGAAATACTTTTTTTTTCTTATTTTGTTTATTACTTTTTTATATATTTTACAGTCTGATTGTGACCTACTATTCTTACTGAATTCAGTAATTAAATATATGACATAAAAGAAGATGCATACATGCTTAGAAACTCACCTTAAACGCTATGAAAGACTCAGAACAAAGCTAAAAGCTAAAAATTATGGCCTCTAGAAGGTAATTTTATTTTGCAGCGTGAATAATCAAATCAAATCGAATCGTAAGTTGCTCTTTTTACAGACAGTTATGACACATTTCCACAGTTATTAACATTGTGTAAATGATAGACTCCTGCGAACCATATCCAGACTGACCTGTTCTGTCTCTCGATGTTCTGCAGCTCTCGGTGGTCTTTCTTCAGGTGTTTGGTGAGGGAGGTGAAATATTCTCTCAGCAGGTTCTGGAACGGCTGCTGTTTCTCCGCGTTAATGATCTGGCTGGGAGGGAAGGACAAGCTGAACTTCTCCACCGCGTTCTTGACCTTCCGCGGCACCAGCCCGGCGATATCGTCTCCGCAGTGCTTGCAGAAGCTGATGATGACGGAAACGTGAGTGTGCGTCTCTCGGTCGGTGCTGATGATGTTCTTCAGCTGCTCGTAGATGAGCGAGAGCCCTTCTTTATCCGTGAACAGACCCACGATGGTGAGCTCGGCGATGAAGCGCAGGTCGGTCCGCAGTTTGCTCACGTTGGGCAACTTCTCCTCCTTCCTGGCCTCGAAGTGCCTCTTCCAGGCGGCGAGGAGAAGCGGTGCGAAATCGACGTAGCGCTGGTGGAACAGGGAGCAGAGGTGCACGGCGCAGCCCACGTCTGAGATCTTCAGCTTGGCCTCCACCATGGAGCTCACGGCCTCGCCGATGTACTTGCTGAGGTTGAGTGAGTCGAAGTCCTGCGACAGCGAGCCGCGCTGCTGCTCCGTGAGCGTGCGGAGCTTCTTGACGAACGCCGTGTTCTTCTTCAGGCTGGAGTCCAGGCGGCTGAAGAAGGCCTCCTCGGGACGCGTCTCCTGCACGTGCTGGTTCTTCGCTCGCAGCTCCTTCCTGCTGTGGTGGCGCTCCCACGCCTCCTGCTGAAGCTGCTCGGACTCCTCCTTTTCCCTGAGGACACACAAACAACAAACTGTGATTACAAAGCATCAGAGTTATTTTAGTAGCCCCGAATATAAGACGAAAAGATGTGCTTTTTGGAAAAAGGCTTCAATTATTTTTATATTGCATATTTTTTCCTATTTTAATTTTTGTTTTGAAAGTATGGTAAATACTGGTAAAATGTACCAACAATCACATTAAAAAATATACACTTTTTGATGTATACAACAGGTAACCCATCTGAATTATATAACAATTAGGCTATCCATCTCTTAGTAGCCTGCCAAAATTTTATTAACAGTAGAAATGAAATCTTACTGTAGTCTTCAAATCTGGGTACTGAATTATGTTTTAAAATCACTTCCAGAGGACGTTTGGCCCCATCAGGTTAACATGACAGTCACGACTCGTGCCGCTGTAAGCTTTTCTTTATCTTTTGTTTTCACTCACGATCTTCTAACATTATTACAACACACATTACATTACCTATTTCTTGGCACACTTGTTTTACGCATATGTGGCGCCACCTATTGCTGAATATAAGACGACCAGCGACCGTGTTTTTTCAGATGTATTTCCAAGAAAAAAAACAGTGTGTTATATTTGGGTCAATACAGTATATTTTTATTAAGAACTGAAGTAAGTTTTTTATTTTTCTGCTTTTATTGAAGTTTTAGAATTATTTGTGTGTTTTTGTCATTTTTATCAGTTTTTTGCTTTATCAATGTTCATTTAGTTTAAAAATTTTAGATGAATTTGTAGTTTTTAAATATTTTAGTTCATCTTTATTTTATTTCAAGTAATAAAATGTTTATTATGGCTTTAGTTTTAGTTAACCATAATAACCCTGCAAAGGAAAATCACACATTTTGATGAAATTAGTATTTATTTTTATATTTTCTGTTTTATTTTAATTTTGTTAAAGTGTTTTTTTTTTTTTTGGTCTTTTTTTTTATATGTCTATAAATTTTTTATTACTTTTTATTTCAGTTTTAGATTTAGTTATTTTAATACATCAAGTACATCAAATAATAAAACAAGTGAAAATGAGAAATGTTTCCTAGGGAACTAGATGAATTACATTTTTAAAATTTTATTTCAGTTAAAATAAATTTTTTTCAAGTAACAATTTCAACTAATATACTATATATATATATATATATATATATATATATATATAGATATAGATATTTATTTATTTTTTAAAAATATAACAAATAAAACGTTGAACTTTAATCAGAATGCTGTATTGAAAATTGTTTTTCAAAGAACTTGGTTTCTTGTTGCAACAATCACAACTTTCTATTTTTCATGTTTAATCATATTTTATATTTCATATGTTTATATTAGTAAATATGATTTCAAATAAATATGACCTTAAAGGTTCCTTTAGTGTTTCAGAAAAAATCTAGAGAACTCTGTGCTACATTGTCCAGCGCTCTTACTTGAGCTGTGCAGCCTCTTCCTCTTTCTGTCGCCTGGCTTCCTCCTCCAGGAGCTTCTTCTCCTGCTCCTCCTGCTGTCTCTTCTCCTCCTCCTCTTTCTTCTTCTGCTCCTCCTCTGCCCTCTGCTTCTCCTCCTCTTTCTTCTTTCGCTCCTTCTCCTCCTTCTTCCTCTTGTCCTCCTCAGCCCGTCTCTTCTTATCTTCCGCCGTCTTGCCTCCGTCCTTCTTCCCACTCATCTTGGTCTCGTCTTTGCTCTTGTCGCGAGCCGCGGCGGCCGGTCTGTCTGCGTCTCTGTCCTTGTTGCTGACCGAGCCCGTCTCTCTCTCCTCCATGTTGACGGACTTCTTACGCTCAGCAGGCATACTGCTACTGCAAAACAAAACAGAACAATAAAACAAATGAAACCGTATCTGTTAATAAATACAAACATGGAAAGTCAAGGGTTGTGTTTTGCATACTGCACTGTATACTTTTATTATTATTTAGCATTTTTAATCAAATTGTGCATTGAAAAATATACTGTTTACAAAATTATTTTATGAAATTTTGCATATGGCACATGATTTAAAAATTATTTGTATTGAAATACTGTATACAGCATACTGTTTTAATTTTTTTTTGCATTTTTAAACTAAATTTGCATTAATATTATACTGCATACAGCATTTTTCTCATTTTTTTATTTTGCAAATGTTGCATATGACACACTTGAGACACACTTTTTTGAAAACAATTTGCCACTGAAAAATTATACTGTAATATAATACTGTAAATAATAAAAATATAATAAATATACATTTTTCATTAAAAACATTGTTGTGTATACAGCATACTGTTTCTTAAAACATTTTTATTTTTAAATTACATTTTTAATCAAAATTTTGCATTTAAAATATTACACTGTATACTTTTTATTTGCACTTGTAATCAAATTCATTAAAAATGTCAGTCACTCTGGATAATCTGTACTCCTGCATTATGGGATATATCATCCCAGTCTGCTCTGGTTGTATATGTATACCCCACATTTTGCCCATGCCGTGATTATTTGATTGGTTTATTTCATACATGTAACGCAGAAATATATAGTCATAGTCCAGGTGAGGTGGTCTCAGCACCTGTCACTCCTCAAACACACCTGCCAATCACGCTCAGGTGTGTTTAATGAGTTAGTGGTTCATTAACACAAGACTCTGCAGGAGCAGAACTGACGTCTGATCTACATGCACCTGTAGACTCAAATACAGCCTCGTTCCGGTTCCGTTCGGAGGCTCAAACACTCTCAGAACACATTCACACACACGTATCCTACTTTGTATGACCTAAAAAAGACTCTCAATAACAAAAAACAAAAAAGAAAAACAAGGAACCAACACATCGACCAAATAAAAACAATCAGCAACAACTACATTAACAAAAACCGGCCAAATAAACCAGATAAACACTTTCTGTCACTGTCATCTCAATTAATAACATGCAGAGTTTATATATAACATAAATGCGATCATTTCAATGAAGCTATTTGATGTTTTAACGGAGTGTTTATGAATTAGCATTAGCCGTTAGCTGTCCGAGGCCGCTCATATGTCAAATATAAACACGTTTATGCCGCAAACAGACGGAAATGATAGAAACAAAAAGACTTTCTGTCAGTCAAATGAACATTGTTGTGTTTTGAATGAAATGTCAGTCTTACCTCATGTGCTTGTGTTAATATTCATAAGTTTAGTCTGTAAATGACGGCGCTTGATAGTTTTCAATAATAGGACCCCTGAATTTGGCGTCCCCAAACGTGCCTGATCAAAATATATTATTCGCCTCAAAAATAGCCTACGTGAGGATAAACTTGCAAACCTAGAAAAATACATATAACCCTAAAATAAATACATATCACACCTCCAATGTTTAGCTTAAACCCGTTTAATAAACGCCGCTTGTATGTTCATTTTATGTTTATTTCATGTTACAGTAACCCTTCAGACACGGACAGTGTAAACTTTTTTTATTTAGTTTAATCTGTTTAATCTGTTTAATCTATCTATCTATCTATCTATCTATCTATCTATCTATCTATCTATCTATCTATCTATCTATCTATCTATCTATCTATCTATCTATCTATCTATCTATCGCATTAATTACGATATACGCATATTGCATTTATTATAATATTATAACAATGTAAGCTTTGCGATTCGTTTAGTGTCATTTTTATTTAGTTTAATCTAGGTGGCTTGCTAGCTAGCTATATAATCACGAACCACTTGGAAGATTGTATTTATTTCGCAGAATTTATTACAAATACATTTTTTTATTATTTAAAAAACATACAGTTGTAGTTACATATTCATTATTCAAACAACTACTTATAAGAGTAAGTTTTACATCAGAAAGTGTCATAAACCTGAGAAACATCCGATATGAAAAACGAAAAAAGCTTGCAAATCTAGCCTATATACATTTTTTATTATAACGCCACAAAACTATTATATCCGTGGCCTGCAGATGGCGCTATTGACACGCGACACACATTTGGAAGAATTCATGAGTCTGGATCCACTGGGTTTTGATCATTTGTTCATCATCATCATCATCATCATCATCATCATCATCTCTGTCTCATAAGTGTGTCTTAACGCTTTTGCTCAGGTGGCAGCTGCTGAAACATTGCCCGAGGTGTTCAATAAAACACAGGTGAAATGAAACCCCAGTCCTTTATTGTCTCATGCAGGGGGCCTGGTTTAATGCAGTGAAGTTTTAACTTTAATATCAGTCACATTCTCAGCAATGTTTTCTCCTGAACGCAGATTTCAGCCGAGCGGAGAGCAGGTTTTGATGTGCCACTGGGAATATTTCCAGGTGAAATGCCAGGGAAATACGGTCAAGGACGTGATAATGATTCTAGCAGGAGATGCATTATCTCAGGAAAAATGACAAGCCTCGCAAGGACGCCAGAGCTCCTTCTGCAGCATAATGTGCCATCAACTGCTCCAACAACACGTTTATGCAAAGACTGTGATCTGTCATTGTGAAGGTGAACTTATGCAAACACAGTTCTTAAGATGCACCTCATATTCATCTGACCACATGTAATTAGAGAAGTCCAGCACAGTCAGTGCTTCTCAGCCGGGTTTGCTTCGGGAACCAGATTTTACACTTCAAAACGAAGGTTGTTTTTACAGAGACACCGTAGAAACCCATCTTTAGTCCCCTAAAGAGCCTTTCAGTGATCAGTTCTTATGAAAAGAGCCATTTGTTCTTAGTGTAAAGAACATTTTTATTAATCTAAAGAACCTTCTTCCACTATAAAAAAACATTATTATTATTATTAAGTGTTGTTGCAAGTTTGGACTGTATCTTTATTTTTTGGCATTTTGTTTATTTTATTTATTTATTTAAGAATTATTATTTGTGTTTTTAACACCTGGAAAATCTAAACTAAAATCTGTTTATTTTACCAATTAATTTTTTTAATCAAGAGCAAATATGATATTTATATTTATTTATTTTCAAATTATTTACTTCTTTGTAAGTATTATGTGAAATCAATGTACGTTTTTGAGAATGTTTTGTTTTTGTTTTATTTTTAGCATTTTTATTTGTTTTTTTAACAACTTATTTGTGAAAAATACTATAACAGAATTACAAAATTAAAAGTAGTGCTGTCAAACGATTAATCGCAACCAAAATAAAAGTTGTTGTTTACATAATATATGTGTACTGTGTATATTTATTATGTATATATAAATACACACACATACAGTAAATATTTTGAAAATATTTACATGTATAAATTTATATTCTTATATTATATATAAATATATTATAAATATAATACATATAACATATATATATATATATATATATAAATATATAAAACATATAAGATTCTCTTAAATATATATATATATATATACACGTGTTTGTATTTATATATACATAATAAATATACACACATATATTATGTAAACAAAAACTTTTATTTTGGATGTGATTAATCGTTTGACAGCACTAATTAAAAGTTGCTATCTAAACGATTAATCTGTTTATTTTACAGATATTTTTTCCAAGTTAAAACATATTTATAATCATTTATTTTCGAATTATTTACTTATTTCTAATTTGACAAATAATACGTAAAATAAATATAAATTAGAATATTAGAGAAAAGGGAATGTTCCATTTTTATCATTTTGCAAACATTACTTTCTGAAACTCTAAAAAGTTAGACGAACCTCCAACTAAAATGTTTCAGAAAAACGTCCATGAGCAACGAATATATAATGTGCAAATGTTATTAAAGACCAGATAACTTTGAACGCATGCGACTGGAGGAACGTTTGTTCATAGCTTTCAGAGAACCATGCCAGAAGGTTCCCTGTCAGCTGGACATGTGATGAGTCTCTCAGTCAGTCCTCTGCAGGCCGCAGGTCTCCTTTAATGGCTTTATAGAGTCGCAGGAGTGCGTTGGCCCACAGCTCCCTCTGGTGGCCGGGGCTGGTGTGTGGGAGTTGTTGAGCGGTGAACACCATCGTGAGGACGGTGCGCTCGAAGTCGTCCATCTGCAGCGAGCCACGGTGCTGCTCCAGCTGAGCACTGAGCCGCTGGATCTCAGAGAGGCTTCTGGGAAGCACGTCCTCACACAGGACCTCCAGAACCTCCAGCTTCCTCATGGATGCCAGCTCCTGATCAGATATGTGGAGCGTCCCGTCCTCCGCATCCATGTGCCCTCCTGACCACAACACCTGTCAAACAAAAACACTGTCACCTCATTGCTTTATATAGCGCTTTCTACAATACAGATTATTATACACGCTCAGAAATAACGGTAGAAAAGCTGTCGCTGGGGTGGTATATCTTTTCAAAAGGTACATGCTTGTACCTAAAAGGTCCATTTTGGTGCCTTAAAGATACATATTAGAACTTAAAATGTACATATTTGAATTTAATAGGTACAAAAGTGTACCTTTTGAAAAGGTACCGCCCCAGCGACAGCTTTTGTACCTTTATTTCTGAGAGTGTAGATCAAATTTATGAACAAACATTCTTCTAGTAACTTGAACAGAACATCCATTCAAAGTTATCTGCACAAAAACATTAGGCTGTTTATATATTGTTCTGAAATGTTTTAGTTGGATGTTCATATATCGTCTGTTACTACTTGTTTTAGAATGTTCAGCGAACATTCAAAAGTAACATTCCCAAAATGTTTGCAAAAGTCTAAAGTGGAATGTAACATTCAAATAAAGTAACAAATGTTGTTGTCTGGGAAAATAACAGTAGAATGTTGCAGTTCAGTTACAGCTGGAAAGCAGCTCAAAGAAAACAGTATCATTCAGTTCAATGTTGATTCAGTTCAGTTTGATAACTTCATCAATTATGAAATAAATCTGACAAAGCAGCTCTACAGAATACGAACAAATAAGAGAGTTTTGCTAACATTTACAGGAAAACAATATTTCTGAATGTTCTCTGATTGTTCTAAAACAAAGAGTAAACATTTCAGAAAAGATGTTCCATGAATGATGTATGAATAATGTTTTTGTTTTGATGTTTTGAGAACATTATTAAAGACCAGATATGTGACCCTGGATCATAAAGTCGCTGGGGTATATTTGTAGCAATAGCCAAAAATACATTGTATGGGTCAAAATTATCCATTTTTCTTTTATGCCAAAAATCTTTAGGATATTAAGATCATGTTCCATGAAGATATTTAGTAAATTTCTTACTGTAAATATATCAAAACTTCATTTTTGATTAGTAATATGCATCGCTAAGAATTCATTTGAACAACTTTAAAGATGATTTTCTCAATATTTAGATTTTTTTGCTCCTTCAGATTCCAGATTTTCAAATAGTTGTATCTCAGCCAAATATTGTCCAACAAACCATACATCAATGGAAAGATTATTTATTCAGCTTTTTTGAAAAATTGACTGGTTTTGTCGTCCAGGGTCACATATTTTGGATGGACATTCTATTAATGTCACGTTTGTTCATAACTTTGGGGGAATCTTCTGAGAACATTCTTTGTTAGTTTAGTTCTCATCTAATAGTGTCAGTGCAGTTAAACTGATCATATTACTGAATATTTAGCATCTTTTAAAAGAAGCACCAGAATACAAATGAACTCTTGATTGGCTCAGATTGATTCAGCGACGCTCAATAAAACAGCAGTTCTGGATGATTCTGCAGAGCCTCATATCTGATCTGTGATGAGAGTTCAGTCTGATGTCTCGTTCAATCTGTCTTTAGCGTGTGATGAGGCCGAACGACAGGCTTTAGTTTGTGTCTGATATCGTGCAGACTCATTCAGCACCACACCGCTGGAATATTAATATGTCTTTTTTGTATTGAGTCTAAACGGAGAACTCGTGCATCTCTCAGGATGGAGCGGCTGATGGATCTGACAGCGCAGGAGATTGCAGAACTCAGCGCAACTCAATAACCGAATAAACTCAAGTGTATGAAGAGCTAATAAGAGCTGAGCTATTGATCGCTTCCTTCATTCAACCAAAGATGCTGAAAAGCACATTAAACACTGCAGATAAACAACACAGATGAAAGTTTCAGTGCTCAGCAAACTTCAGTTTCGGCTAAAGTTCCTAGTGAGAAATAAAAACAGACACAAGTCAGTCAATGCTTGATAGAAACTGATAAATCTTCTCTGAGCTCAAATAAAAAGCCTTTGATTGCATTCATTTCTAAAGCTGACTTAACTTAAAAAAATTGAGGAAACCCGTTGCCTTCAAATTTTTAAGTAAATGATCATTTAAAAAATAAGTTCATTGAATTGTCAAGTTCACTTAACTTTTTTTTTTTATTATTATTATGTACTTAATTTTAAGGCAACGGGGTTTCCTCAATTTTCTTAAGTTAAGTCAACTTTCACTTTTTACAGTGTTTATTGGCCATGATAGATTGAATATAGTTTTTAGAGACATTGTTGAGATTTCTAGAAGCGTTATTGTAGTATCACTGAGATATTGTTTCTATTAATATTTAGAATATTTTTTTTTTTTACAATTTCCATTTGGTTTTGTAATTTTTTATTATTTTTTTAAAAATATTTTTTTGTCTATATAGTTTTCATAAAGTTTTAGTTATTTAGTTAGTTTTATGTAAAATATTTTAGTATCATTGAGATGTTATTACACTTTTTGTTAATATTTATAATTAATTTTATTTTCATATTTTCTGCATTCATGTTAATTTTATTTAAGCTATTAGTCATTTCATTGTGTGTCTTTGCCAATTTTATTATTATTATTATTATTTTTAATTTTTATTTTAATACATAAGTTAAACTAAATAAAAAAAGACATTTTGTCTTGGAAACTAGTTGAAATAAAAGTTTTTAAAATAATTTATTTCAAGTAAAGAATGTGTTATTTATTTATTTTACTTCACTATAACCAGTAGAAATTTTATTACAGTTAACATTTATTTTATTTTAGTTCTAGTTAACTATAATAACCCTGATCTCTAGAACCAATGTAACATCAAATCTTTACTGAATAATCAAATCTCGTCACATTACTAAAGTAAAAGGGTTACAAATGCTGTTTGACGTTGCCTTCGGATCTCCATGTAATCTCTCTGCTGTCTTGGAGAAAGAGTTGTCATATTAAATACACTGAATTTGTGATTTTTCTTTGTTATGGGTAAATATCACGGCATATTGCACACCAGCGTGAGCCGTACCTCATACAGAAGGCTGGCGTCCTCCGCTGATTTCTGAAACGTGGGGTTGAGCAGCGCTGGCGTCCCACGCTTCACTCTGAGGGCTGATGGGAACAGAGCTGAGAGACAGAGAGGATCATGGGTAATGTGTTATGTGACTGATCACACGCTGAAACTCTCACAGCAAGTTCTCAACAAGTGTTGCTGGTTTAGATTCTCTACAGTGATTCTCTACCGCAGTGCAGTCGCCTCAAAATAACTTCCTCAACCAGCAGATTCTCAGACTAAAGCCGCTGTTAATGTTCAGACACATGCAGGAGTTTGAGAGGGTTGTTTATGTCAGATTGGGTCAGTTTAATGAAAAAGAGCATTGAAAGTTACAGTAAAAACAGCAGCTGTGGTCACCAGAACTCTACCGTAAAAAAAAATATGACATTTCAAGTTTTACAGACTGACCATATTTCATCAATACCAAATTAATGAATTGTGCTTTTTACCTTTCTCATATACTGACAAACTCACATAAAGACACATGATGAATTAAACTTCAACTCAAGCAAATATACAGAAGCAATGTGATGTCACACACAAAACAGCATCCTGGTAACAAGCGACACTTATTTTAACAGCATGTAACATAAAACCCTAATGTACACTAAGAACTAGGAAGAAATGTAGTTATTGCAAAGGAAAACTATCAAATATGACCCTTTAAATTCAGATGTGAACTTTTCCAGTTGTTTTTTTTTTGTTGTTTTTTTCTCCCAAATGTTCTCTGAACGTTTAAAATGTCCAGTTTTTAAAAAAAATTCTTGCATATGTGAACATTAAGTGAACATTCCATTTGATAATTTTGCACACATTGTGAACGTTACTTTTGAATGTTCCCTGAACGTTCTAAAACAAGTAACATTTAAAAAACGTTACATTAACTTTTAAAAATTAACGCCCAGCTGAAACATTTCAGGAAAAACATTCCATGAAAAATGATTTGGAGAACATTATTAAAGACCCAATAACTTTGAGCAAATATTCTGTTAATGTTCCTCGAGGAACGTTTGCCAAAGTAGCCTGTTAGCATTTAACACTGGCTGCGTCCCAAAGCTCTGAAGTGCTGCCTTCGGAGGCGGGAAGGCTTCAAACTCTGCTTCACTTCCTGTCTCCAGACCTTCTTCTGATCAAATTATGAAGGCAGCATAGATGTCTTTGATATCCCACAATCCTGTGCGATACATTCCATGACGGTTGAGCAAAAAAAGATGCCGTCTGAAAGTTGCGTTTGTGTGTAAATGTATATTTCCGACTAACTTTTTGCACTTTTGATGTTATTTCTAGTATTATAGTAAATAAATATGCATTTAGTTATCACCATTATAACTAATTTTATTTTGTTGTAGATCATTAAACTAAAGAACCATCTCTTTCTCACCTTTTTATAATCTGAGGAACTTTTGTGACACAGGTTCTTTACGGAACCATTCAGATAAAAAGGTTCTTCTGTGGCATCGTGAAGCACTTTTATTTTTAAGAGTGAAAATCAGTTTCATGATGCCTAGGCTTTAGGACACAGCCAATATTTTACTCTACAACTAGGCCTGTGTTGATTTTTCACCTTATATATTACCTTTGACCTTACTGTTAATAATAAACAGGTTCTGTTGATTTTAAAAGTCCTTTAACGTTACATTTACAATAGTTTTTCGACAGTGTTGTTTATTTCCTGATGTTTTAGCGCATGTGTTCGGCAGCTGCTCGTGTCAGCGAGGCGTCTGTCACTGGAAGATATTGGTCTCGTTCCGTCATGACGGCTGCGTTTCACATCTGCATCACAGGCCTGCAGCTGAAAGACACGCATCTCTGACTGGGATGATATCACTTAAGTTGGGATGGGTTATTAGTCATCCAAACAACTAGCAAGTGAAATTAACTGGTTAATGACATTACATTTAGTCATTTAGCAGACGCTTTTATCCAAAGCGGGTTACAGATGAGGACAAAGGAAGCAGTCAGATGATGTGCGAGTGCTGTAACAAGTCGACAGGCTTGAACCAAAAACATACTGAAGTTGGCGGGAGCTGGTCACGTGTTTGGTCCGCTCAGGATGTCGCCAACATCACACACATTCCACATCTGTTTGCACCGATCAGCTGCAGATGTGTGTCGGTGGGTCTTGAGACTCTCACCTTCGCAAACTTGATCCTCCTGCTCAAAACTGACCTTTAAAACCCCATAAACACAGCCGAGCCAAAGCCTACAGCCGCCGCCAGCCTTCTCCTCGTGACCGCCGCAATTCCATGGACATGAGACATGCAGGCATGTGGATGATGTTACTTCACAAAAACATTTTTCTGAGGAAAACACTTTATAGTTTCCTCAGTAAGCGTCAGTGTGGGTCCTCAAAGATCAACCGCATACTCACAGAAATATATTTCAAATTAACACTTTCATCCTGGATGCATTAAATCGAGTCACTGTAAAAACATTTATAATAGATTTCTATTTTTGTGAATCGTTTCCACAGAAACTCATTTCCACACAACTGTTTTCAACATTGGTCAGAAATGTTTCTAATTTGCAAATCAGCATCTTAGAATGATTTCTGAAGGATCATGTGACTCTGAAGACTGCAGTAATGATGCTGAAAATACAGCTGCGCATCACAGAAATACATTACAGTTTACAGTATAATCACATAGAAAACTGTTGTTTTAAATTGTAATAATATTTCACAATTTGACTGTATTTTTAATCAAATAAATGCAGTCTTGGTGAGCAGAAGAGACTTCTTTCATAAACATGGAAAAAATCTTACTGACCAAACTTTTGATTGGTCATATAGTATTTGGACACTTAAGTCTCTCTCACACACACACACACACACACACACACACACACACACACACACACACACACACACACACACACACACACACACACACACACACACACACACACACACACACATATATATATGTATATATGTATGTTCTAAGAACGTTTTGCCAACGTTCCATTCTGAATACGAACATTCCATTTTATCGTTCGCAAACATGATGGAAATGTTACTTTTGAATGTTTTTAACATTCTTAAAACATTTAAAAAACGTTAGACGAACATCCAACTAAAGTGTTTCAGGAAACCCCATTCAATTAACGATGTATCATTAGTAGAGCATTATTAAAGACCAGAAAACGAACATTCTATTAACGTTACTGGAAGAACGTTCCTCTCAAATCTCATTCACTCGAATGTCCTGCAGGTTTTGAACAAGATTGAGTAAATGTAGTTTTTGGGTGAATTACTCCTAAAAATGCATATCAGTGCATAAGACTGTAACTTTAAGGACTTCAATCTAAAAAAAATAACTATATTTTGACTCAACAACCTGATAAATTAACAAAAAAGGAAGTTGAGAGGCATAAAGTGAAACTAAAGTGCTGCAAAGAGCCAATGAAGATCTTTTATTTGAGTGTTTATTCCAGTGATTTCACACACTCACAGTGCGTATCATTAGTACTTTGTTTTGATTAAAGGACTAGTGAGGTGGAAACTGTTTGGTGGACGCTTTGCCAAATTCCACTCGGAGGTGAACGTCCTACAAGCGCTGGAGTAATTGAACATCTCTGTTAGCGGCTGCAGTTACGGCTCATAAAATCCCATCAAAACCTCCCAAAAACGCTTGACTTTGAGTCCAAACACGGACGCCAGAGGCCCGCTCGTGCCCTTAGACGGCGGAGGACTCTAATGAAATGTCAGAGCAGATATACGGAGACTCGGAGCCACCGGCACCGCCAGCATCCCGCCGTTATCGGCCCCCGTTATCCCGCCGAGCGCTCGTTTCCACAGACCTCACCTTGAAAGCGCGAGGTCACCAATCTCACATGATTAGCACTTCACATCCCACAAACAACACCAGCTCATCCATCACATCTGCTGTGTTTGTTCCTCTGGAGGTTGGCTGCAGGTCAAACACCGATATTGATTTTGATTTAGATTTTCTGTTTTCATTTTAGTTACCTTTTTTTTGTCATTTTTACTATTTTTTTTTTTTTTTTACGTTTTAGTTCATTTATTTTTAGTTATTTTAGTACTTCATCATAAAGTGAAAGAAAATTTGTAATGTTTTACTTAAGGGAACTATCTAAAATATATATATATATATATTTTTTTTTAATGATTTTTTAAAAATGCTTTTAGTTAACGATAATAACTCCTCTGGTTTGGAAGACCATATTAAAAAATTACAGAATAAAAAAAAAATTGTGACTTTTTTCTTGCAATTCTGAGTTTATATCTCACAATACGGACTTTGTTTCTTGCAATTTCACAATTTTCTCAAAAGATTACTTAATTCTGATTATATTGTTCTGAATTCTGAAATTATGTCTCAAAATTTGGAATTTGTTTCTCACAATTTTTTCTGCATGCATAAAAACATAAAAAGGTAATTGCAACTTAAATCTTACAATTCTGACTTTTTCCGTGCAATTGAAAGTTTATCTAACAATTCTGACTTAAAAAAAAGAAAAAGTTTATATCAGTTCTGAGTTCGTGAAAATAAAGTCAGAACTGTGAGATTTGAAAGTCAAAATCACTTTTTTTTTTAATTCTGCATGGGCTTCCATATTCTGGAAACCACATATTCAGTTCTAATGAAATGCTAATTTTGGTAACGAAATGTTTTTTTTTTATCTTGACTTCAGATGTTTCCCAACTTTGTTGGCACGGTTTACATGTGTCCACAAAACTCATTTCAAGCATTTAAGCAGAAGCGTGTTGATTTGAAGCTCATGCTCTGTAAGTGAGTGATCTCCTGTCGTACCTTTCCTCCAGTGCAGAGATGCAGTGATGGACATCTGACACATCAGTGCAGACACAGACAGAATCCGGAGGGCCGTCATACTGTTTCTCCTCTTCTCTCGCTGCTTCTCAGTCAGGTCAAGAGACCGTGGCGCTCAGCGGTAAATAAACAGAAGCTCACAGACAGACACAGAGAGAGCGCGAGAGAGTCTGGCCCCATCTGTCTTCTCTTGTTGTCCCTCTTCCTTCAACATACTACCTATTTCTCCTCCCTCTTAGACGGGGCTGGAATGTGTGTGTGTGTGTGTGTGTGTGTGTGTGTGTGTGTGTGTGTGTGTGTGTGTGTGTGTGTGTGTGTGTGTGTGTGTGTGTGTGTGCATGTGTTTCATCTGGAAATAATCTCAGCTCAAACACAATCTGTCTGTTTTTCTCAAAGGCACCAAATTCATCAGCACCAGCTTTTTGTGGCATGCAGATCAGCCATATATACAGTATATAGCGCATTAACTGTGATGAAATAATAATATATAAATAAAATAAAATATAGTGTATTATATATATATATATATATATATATATATAAAATGTTATTTCAGCTGGTTCCAAGACTGCTTAAAGTACTAAAATAACTAAAATAAATGCTAAAAAAAGGGGAAAATATAATTCACCTACAAAATAAAATTTTGGTCTAATATCACAAGAAATACAATTAATAAAAAATAAACATATGAATAGGTTTAATTAAAACATTAAAAAATAACTTTAACAAAAAAGATAAATGTGATGTGTTAAATATGTGATAAATATGTTTTAATATATATGCACGTGGTCATAATTGTTGGTACCCTTGGTAAATATGATCAAAGGCGGCTGTGGAAATAAATCTGCATTGTTAATCCTTTTGATCTATTATTTAAAAAAATCACAAAAATCTAACCTTTCATTGGAGAATAAGAATTTTAAATGGGGGAAATATCATTATTTTGGTTAACAATGCACATTAATTTTCACAGCCTTCTTTGATTATATTTACCAAGGGTGCCAATAATTCTGACCACGTGTGTATATATATATATATATATGTATGTATATATATATACACTTCATTTTTACCTTTGAGGGCACACTTTGTTATATTTGTCACATAGTTTTCTCACCAGGATGAATCTAGATGAGATGTGTTGTTTTTCAGGACATTTAACATCAGCGTCCAGTGCTGCATGAAAACAGTCTCAGTGTTCGGCTCAAGAATTCAGAGACTGTTGTTCCAGCAAACGGCTGTTTTCATTGGCGACAGACTGCAGGAGAATGTGAAGTTCAGACAAAACAAGAGTCCAGCAAACTGACCTCAAACTGCACCACACACACCCCAAACCTCGCCACATGTTCACACATTACACCAACATCATGGGGACACTTAGAAGATGTGTAATTTCTTGTAAATAAAGCTACACAAACACACTTTACACTTTGCCCTGAGTGAGATGTAACAGTCTGACCGCCATTGGGAGAAGGAGAAGACAAGAATGGCTCGTAAGCGATTGAGGTGTTTTGTTGTTGGATGTAATAATGAATAGAGCTGTCGTCATTTACTCCCGTCATCTGAGCCGCTGAAGACGCAGAGGATTACTTTTGTTTGTGAAGGGAATGCACCAATCCCCGATTTACCTAAATGCATCTATGTTCGTGCGAATCATTCGTGATCCAGCTTCACTTAAAGCAGTATAAGTTTTTTTTTATGAATCTTTGCAATCGCCTTTTGTAATAACGTTCTGGTTAGCAATTACGCAGCTAAATGCGGCTAAAGTAAACAGTCTCTCAGAGCACGGCTCGTCACCCCACAGAAGAGAGGGGCGGGGTCAGCAGAGTTCATTAGCATTTAAAGCAACATGCAACAAAACGGGTTGATGTCTGCAGAGCTGATTTTGACAGGGTAAAAAGGATGTTGTTTTACACTACCATTGAGAAATTTTAACCAAAGTATGTTATAGACTTTTCATTAAGATCCTAAAGAATCATATCAGCTCATATCATCCCTTTAAAATATCTTTTTACGGTGATTACGGACTCGTATTTTAGTTAAAAATGTCTTAATGATGGATGTGTTTCAGCATTTGTCTTCTCAAGATGTTAAATGATGGACTGGAGTGCTTGTGATGTTTTTATCAGCTCTCGTTCTGACGGCACCCATTCACTGCAGAGCATCCATTGCTGAGACACTGATGCAGAGACACATTTCTCCAAATCTGATGAAGAAACAAACTCTTCCACATCTTGGATGTTCTGAGGGTGAGCACATTTTCATTTTTGGGGTGAACTATTCTTCATGGAAGCAGATGCCAATAAATAACTGAAGAGAAAAGCAGTGCGGCGGGTGTTTGGGAGTCGATGCAGCAGGTGAGTCAGACGAGAGAAACAGCAGCAGAGTGAGAACAGCTGGTGTGATTTTAACCGAGCGCTGGCCCACATCAGCGGCTGATTAAAACACATCACACGTGCTCCGGGTCTCTGCTGTGTTTGTACTGAGTGCCGGCAGATGCTGCGAATGTCCTGCGGCACACAGATGGTTCAGATCTCACACGGGACGCCCCGGGACGACAAGATCTGCTCAAGACGCTTCCCCGGTGCTCTGAGATCAGTGTATGGACGGGTCACTGCTCAGGTAAACACAGAAGAACCTGCGGATGAGCGCTGATCCCAGAACAGCCCCGCATCCGACCACTACAGAATACAAACACGACGGAGTCCACAGCAAAATATCAGCGCTCTTCTCAGATATTTATCAAAGATGTTTCTGCTAAAAATCCTCAGGATACAAAAACAGACCCAAATGAGTCACGTAGATCTCTATAGCACACAATACAGATGGTTCCAAAGCAGCTTCACACATTTGTTATGAAATAAATTTCAGCTGCAAAGCTGCTCTACAGAAGACTTCAGCTTAATTTAGTTCAATCAACTCAATTTATTTCAGTAAGTGTAAATGTTGCAAAATTAATCAATTATGAAAAAAATTCAATTTTATCTGCAAAACCAGCTCTTCACAATACAATATTGTCATTATTCATATCAATTTAGTTCCATGTTGATTCATTTCGGTTCAATAACAGTGTCAATGTTGCAAAATTCATCTGATTTAAAGAGAATTCAATTTCAGCTGTAAAGCATCTCTACAGAAGCTCAATGTTGATTCAATTTGTTTCGATAACAGTATCAATGTTGCAAAATTCATCAATTATGAAAAATTACATTTCAGCTGTAGAAGCAGATCTACAGAAGATGGTTATGTTGTTATTCAGATCAATGTTGATTCGGTTCAGTTACTCTCAAACTTCATCAATTATCAAGCAAATTCAATTTCAGCTGTAAAGCGGATTTACAAAAGACAAAAGTGTCATTATTCAGATCAATTAATTTCCGTATTGATTCAGTTCAGTTCAATACTTGTCAAAGTTATTATTGTTATCAATTATCAAACAAATTCAATTGTGATCCGGTACAATCATTTCGTTATTCAGATCAATTTTGTTCAATGCTGATTCAATTCAGTTCAATAACAGCATCGATGTTCATCATTTATGAACCAAATGAGGTAACAGTTGTCATACAACTGATCATCTGACGAGAAATGTTCGAGGTAATATTGAGATTTTTGACTTTTGCTCAGAGACTTCGGGATCTTGGTCAACCCAAGCACAGTTTGAGACACTAAGCTCTCTTCTTCAGAATGGTTCTCCTCCGCTGAATCCAGAAGCACCGGATGTGTGTTTTCCAGATGCTCCTCTCACCCGTTGGTGGCGCTACGGGAGCGTGTTTCTGTCTGCTAACGTGGGATTCTCTTCTTCAGAGAATACTTTAAGGTGTTGTTTGGGTTTGAATCCAGGTGGGCGCTCTTGTGAGCCCCTTGAAGTAATTGCTGCTGTGAACCTCAGATATGTAAATGTCCTGCGATTGTTGGCTTTGTGTCTCTGAATAGCTGTAATTGCTGCACCGTGATGTCGCGTATAAAAGCACCGGTTTATCTGCTTTTAAACCGAATGAAAGAGTGCGATGGAGAACAACATCTAAGACACCAGCCCTGTATACGGTAAATCACCCTCGAGTTACCGTGTGAAGCCGTCTGTCAGCGGGAACATGCAACTGACATGCAATCTGACCTACAGACACCAGCAACATGAGTAACATTAGTCCAGTTTACACACAATCTAACCTGAATACTACTCAAGATTAGAGCGTCCCAAATCATAGTAGGCTGAAAAAAGAGAGCTGCTAAGACTATATTTCAGTAACATTAATAGAATATCTGTTTAAAGTAAAGGTCTTAAATAATGTTTTCAAAATGTTAAAACATTATTTATACATCATTCATGGAATGTTTTTTTTTCTTCCTTAAACAGTTTTAGTTTGATATTCAGCTAACATTTTTAAAATTTTACTTTTTGTTTCAGAACTTTCAGAACATCCAAAAGTAACATTCCCATGATTTTTGCAAAAATATAAATTGGAATGTTCCCGTAACGTTTGCATAACCAAGAAAAAAACGTTTTAAAACATTAAAAAAAATGGACGTTTTGAACGTTCAGAGAACATTCCGAAATAATGCTACTTTTGAATGATCTGAAACAAGTAACATTTAAAAAAATGTTAGATGTAACATCCAAATAAAATGGGGGAGGGGGGGGGGGGTGTTCCATTAAAAATGTATAAATGTTTTGAGAAAGCTGTTAAAGCACTGTAAAAAGTGGTAAGTTAAGTTAACTTAAATAAATTGAGTAAACATGTTGCCTTAAAAATTTTAAGTAAATGATAATTAAAAATAAGTTAAGTGAATTGTTAAGTTTTTAAAAAAAAAAATTATTATTTACTTAATAATTTAAAGGCAACGGGTTTCCTCAATTTTTTTAAGTTAAGTCAACTTATCACTTTTTACAGTGAGACCAGATAAGTTAAACCGAAGGTTTTATTAACGTTACTGGAACAACATTTGTTCCTAATTTTAAGAGGACATTGCCACTTGAATTTCCCAGCTAATAAAATTATGTTCAAAGAACATTTATATAATGTTCCCAGTGAGTTATGAAAACGTTCGCATAATGTTTGCAAATTGAAAAAATGGAATGTTCCAGTTTATGGAAGTTTGTGTTTGTTCTAGACTTCCTCGGCTGTAAAGGTGAGGAATGTAAGGCAGATTTAGTTTTTAAATAAGATAAAAAAAGTTTTTAAACACATATATATATATATATATATATATATATATATATATATATATATATATATATATAAATCCAAAATTGGAATAATAGTAAATAATGAATAATTTTAAGGCAGTGCATTGGATATGTATCTAGATGCAAATGTCTACATGTAAACACAAGCACAAGATGAGGTTTATAATATCAAGATGCAATTTTATGAAATGATATGTCTTGACATTTTTGCTCAGTTTGTATTTTTATTATCATTAGTCGCACCTTATTTATTTCCATTTTGTTTTCTGCTTTTTAAAAATTCAAATAGTATATCCCAGTTGCATACTATATACTTGGGTGGATGTATATATAAGGATGTGAAATGGGACACAGAGTGAGAATCAGCAACTTCTAAATAGTGTTTCTCAGCGGAAGAGTCAAGATCAACACACACACACACACACACACACACACACACACACACACACACACACACACACACACACACACAGACACACACACACACACACACACACTCGTATAGTACCAGTGAGGGCTCAGATGAGATGATTTACACAAACTCAAGAGCACGAGGAGAGAGTCTGGATCACTTGAGGTCACGGATACGCGATGATGATGATGATGGTGATGAAGGCTGGTCTGCTGTTCTGTACTCTGGTTTTCTCCACAGTCTCAGTATAACGGCTCAGGGACTGAACGGCCATGAATCACAGCGATGAAAACACTGCGACTGAACAAAGAGAGAGTGTGCAGGGAAAACAGAGCTGCTCTAATAAAAACCCAAGTGTCTCAGCAGTCTCTCCTCTCCTCTTCAAGAGATCAAACCCCTTCACAAAGTGCTAAAAAGTAATCAGATGAGAAATCTTTTTAAATTAAATAAATAATTCAGTGCACTATAAAACACATTGTAACACTCGGGACTCAAAAAAAAAAAACATTTATTGAAACTAGACCGTAAAGCAGCTCATTCTGAACAACTGGGATCTTCAAGCCAACAATTTAAAAGTGTGTATTGATGGAAACATCAACATAAATGTTATCTGGCCTTTAATAATGTTCTAAAAACTTTAGCACAAAAGTGTTATTTATGCATCATTCATGGAATGTTTATTTTTTTAGACGTTCATCCAATGTTTTTAAATGTTACTACTTCAGAATGTTTAGAGAACGTTCAAAAGTATCATTCCTATAATGTTTGCAAACTGATACAATGGAATGTTACTTTAACATTCCAAAAACATTTTTTAAACATTTGTGACCCTGGACCACAAAACCAGTCATAAGGGTCAATTTTATGAAATTGAGATGTACACATCATCTGAAAGCTGAATAAATGCTTTCCATTGATGTATGGTTTGTTAGGATCGGACAATATTTGACTGAGATACAACTATTAGAAAATCTGGAAGGTTGCAAATAAAATCCAAATACTGTGAAAATCACCTTTAAAGTTGTCCAAATGAAGTTCTTAGCAATGCATATAACTAATCAAAAATTAAGTTTTAATATATCTATGGTAGGACATTTACAAAATATCTTCACGGAACATGATCTTAATATCCTAATGATTTTTGGCATAAAAGAAAAATGGATAATTTTGACCCATGCAATGTATTGTTGGCTATTGCTACAAATATATCTGTGCTGCTTATGACTGCTTTTGTGCTCCAGAGTCACATTTAAATAACTGGATGTTTTAAATGTTCAGAGAACATCCAGAAGTAACATTTAAATATAATGGGAAGGTTAGAAAATCAGTTTTAAAACGTATTTTTGTGACCTAAGAAAGAGGATATATACAGTGTTTTCGGGATGTCTACAAGCGACTCTTTGGTCACTTACGCTCTTCAAAATATATCTTCTTCTCTGCTCAACAGAAGAAAAGAACTCGAACCATAGATATGTAGATGCCACATTCAACGACTCATCTTGGATCCATCAATGTGTCGTCACTCACAATAAAAACAAATAAGTCTGAAGATGCCACAACATTGTGCAACACTTAATACAAATGAACTCAGTATAACAGCTTTTTAAACTACCTTTTGTTAGCTAACAGCTTCGTCTTACTGTGATGTGTTAGTTTAGCAAAATCATCTGCTCAAGTCTGCTGCAGATATAGATATTCATACATGCGTATAGCTTGCGGACATATAGGCAACCTGCTGACTGCGGTTCTTCCCACTGAGTGGCAGCATTGGTTTTCACCGCGAATTCTCATTTTAGAAAACACATTTAAAAGGAGAAAGAGCTCAGCGATTGACTGCAAACAGATTTGACAAAAAATCTGAGGCATATTTTCACAGACTGCCGAAAGCTGCAGAAAAGAGAAGCGATTGGATCCCTGCAATTCACAGATTCACAGGCACATCATTTTGTGTTAATATGTTTCATTTTGGTAATATAACGCATCAATTAAACATTTACCATCTTGTATTCTGCACAACTGGATGTTTTTAAATAAACACTGACAAAAACAATACAAGTTTTTGGGCTGGACGATATGATGATGTATATAACATTGATAAAACTAGATTTAGACTATTCTATTTACAAAATGCAAATTTGCTTCATGCACGGCATCAAAATCAGGCACATATAAATGTCAGGAAACATGACTCCTGGTTGCATATCAATATGCATGGATCACTGTTGTGAAGAACACTATATTGAGTCCAACAGCCTTTTGATTAAACTGAATATCGATTGTTTTATTGGCAGCTTCTCTATTAAATCCAGTCATGCAGCGGGCTGAGGGAGCATGTTCCGGCGGGAAAGTGACGTCAGCTGCTAACAGGGCATCTATACATAGCCTATCTATGTTTGGAACAACTTAAAGGTGAGTAAATGATGACAGAGTATTCATGCGGTGAGCTCTATCTTTAAACACAGCAGTAAAAACCAACTGATGCTTATAACAATAAGCGACCTTGAGAAGTGAACCTCAGGAAACTGTATGATATGAGAACTTTAACGGCACATAAGTGACTCTATCTGTCATCAAAACACTGACAGCAGCGTGTGCTAATACAGTAAACGCCGGTCTGACTGGCAGCACTTTTACTTCACCTGCATCTGCAAACAGACAGACGCACGGGAGCGAGATAATCACGCTAATGGCAAAATGTTTTGGACAGCCACGCTTTCCCACAGACTGAAATAAATGCATTCAGTGTGATTTGAGCGAGGTGACGATCGTCGACAGAGAGAGAGAGACAGAGACAGTCCGTGGGGGCCGCGAGCGTCTGACAGCTTAATTGCAGGAGCGCACGCTCAAAGGCAATTAAACTCAGAGAGACAGAGACAGAAAGCGCAAAATGGGACGTGGTTAAGACTCAATTCAGCACTGCTGATGAAACATCATCAAATTCTCCGAAACATTAAAGCAAACTCAGACGGGGCGGTTCCGACCTGTCACCCAACCGAGCGAGAAAAACACAGATCCAGATCACCCACACAGAGCAAGACTGAAGAGATCGACAAAAACACAAAACCATAAAGACAAAATAACTCGATACATTTTGCCAAAACGATGAATTAAACAAAATCAAATGACTGTAATGTGTATATTTATTCAGCATTCTCATGCATGACACTTATGATTTTACAATTAAGAATAAATTCAAATCAGCACAACAGAAACAATATATTTAACATTAATATTGTAAAAAACAATACAATAAATTATACAACAATTAATGTTTTTTTTTCTTCTAATTGTATTATGTAATCTTTAATTTTCTTTTATAATTTTATATGATTATTAATATGTTTTATATTTGATAAGTCGCTGGGGTATATTTGTAGCAATAGCCAAAAATACATTGTATGGGTCAAAATTATACATTTTTATTTTATGTCAAAAATCATTAGGATATTAAGTAAAGATCATGTTCCATGAAATTTCTTACCGTGAATGTATCAATACTTAATTTTTGATTAGTAATATGCATTGCTAAGAACTTCATTTGAACAACTTTAAAGGTGATTTTCTCAATATTTAGATTTTTTTGCTCCCTCAGATTCCAGATTTTCTAATAGTTGTATCTCAGACAAATATTGTGCGATCATAACAAACCATACATCAATGGAAAGATTATTAGTATAAATCCCAATTTCAGAAAATTGACCCTTATGACTGGTTTTGTGGTCACATATATACACATATACAGCCTATACATACAGTCAAAGCTAAATTTATTCAACATTTCTTACATTATATCACAGTTTATTCGCTGTAGTTTAGAAAATGGTATATTTTCTCCATTGTTTCACCGTATAAAGATCTAAATATATATATATATACCGCACAATTTACACTATATACTGCATACTACTTTTTTGTATGCATAATGCATGCAAATGTAGCAGGTTGTGCGTACATATTTAATTTCAATTCTGTGCACGGTATACACAGCTTACTAGAGAAACAGAGTTAGTAGTAGAAGGCCGTAGTAGTGTATAAAGTTGTAAAAGTCTAAAGAGTTCTTGGACTCTGAGTTACAGATCAGATTAAAGTTGATTGGTCACATCCAGGAACAGACGCTCTCACAGAAAACCAATTGAAGTCTGAGAGGATGTTTATCTGATCAAACAGCAGCCTTTATTATAGCAGAGAGGCTGAAAACAGCACAACTAATAGAAAGTCAGCAGAGCATTAAACTGTGTTTCTTTACTGATTCAGATGAAGAGCTCAAAACACAGTTAAACAGCAGAACCAATGAAACCTGCACCACACAGCTCATGAATAATTAATGAGGCAGCTCATGATTGACAGTCTGTTACTTAGCAACTCGCTCAACAGGGAACATTTCCACAACTTTCACTAATGTTTTTGAAACGTTATATAAACATTCTTAAAGTAACGTTTATGGAATGTTCTTGCAACTATTTCATATTTAATACGTTGTCATGAGGTTGAGACAAAACATTCTTAGAACAACATTCTTGGAACGTCCTGATGATGTTATTTGTATCAGATGAACATTCTAAAAAGCATTTTTGTAACCTTTAATGAATTAAATGTTCAAATAACATAAAATTTGGGGTGAAAAAGTTAGTAGAAGTTTGTAAAAGTGTTTTTTGGAACCTTTAAATAACGTTATAATCACAAGAAAACTGAAAATAATGTTATTTTTACTTTCTAAGAACAATTTTTATTTTCTAAGAATGTTATAAATAAATGGGGGGAAAAAAAGTTCAAATAACTTTATATTTTGGATAAAAATAAAGTTAGTAGAGCGTGTTTGTAACCTTTAAAGAACATTATAACCACGACAAGAACATTTGAATAATTTAATTCCCACACATTTTTATAACCTAAATTTGTTAGCCAGGTGAAGACTCAAATCTGAAGCATCTCAAATTCAGAAAGAGGTCCACCAATTATAACCAAGGTCATATAAGCTGCACATAAACAGTCAAATTAATTAACGTAAGGCTCTGAAAGCAGGTGAGAAATCCTCGACTAACATTATAAGTGAACTTCAGCTGGGAAAAATTAAAACATGACCTCTTGAAACTCACTCATCTGTAATAAAAGTGCACGTATTCTGAATATTTAATATGTTGAAGCTCCTTTCTTCTCTCAGTGGAGCTGTGAAGGTTTTCTTGAGCTTCAGGGAAACATCTGAAGCATGAACACAAAATGCCAGTCTGGATCTCCATTCATCTGGAGAAGCAAATGAGCATCTCCGACCCTCAGAAACGACCTCAGACGTCCACGTATTAATAGCAGATCTGAAGAAAGGCCAGACAGCTTTATGACGTGAAGCTTGTAGCTGCTGTATTTTTGTGTCCCTAATAATCCAGCTGAACTGCTACCGAACATGACGTTTAAATGCTTTACAGACAGGATTGAAAGACATATGCAGCATATATTAGGTTAAACTAGATGAAAACAACAACATGGAGTTGTGCCTTTGGCTCACAAAAGATTCAATGGAAAAACGCTGTTTTTCATCCGGACTTAACTGTTTCCAGGAAAATAGCCCAGGGAAGCTTAATTCAATTCTAGTGAAAGCCCACAGCATCCGTGGAGCCGGTGACGGATCGGGTCCGCAGGAGAGCAGCGTAAGACGCTCTAGATCTGTATATTCTCCGCAGTCTAAAGGTCAGAGGAAGAGAAAGCGTGCCGCTGAGACTGTGCTCGTTGTTTATGGAGCGTTTGCCTGGCGTTTCTGGGATCAGAGGGAGTTTTCAGATGCAGATCCTCATTAATGACCTTCCTGAAAACACACACATCACGAGACGACACGAGACGACCTCATTAAGAACTTCTTAAATGGCTTATTCTTGAAAACAAATATTCTTGAAAACAAATATTTACATATTATCATATATTTTTTGTTTTCTTCTGTTTTTGCTTTAATTACACTTTTTTAATTGTATTATTTGTTTTAGCAATTGTGTTATTTTTTATATATTTTTTAAAAATGTATTTGAGTTATTGTAGTGCTTTGAGTTAAACTAAAAAATTAAAAATGTTGGAAACTAGCTGAAATAAATTGTTTTTTTTTTCAGTTGAAGTTATTTTATTAAGAAAATGTTTCTTATGGTTTTAGTTTTATAATTTTTACTAAATAGAATTATTTACATTTTTAAATCATTAATACACTGGGATTTTCTTGGGGTTTAATAACAAAATAGATTAAAAAAATAATAATAAATAAATAATAAATGAAACAATAAATTAAATTAAATATTTTGATATTTTGAAGCAACTTTTAACACACAAAACTATTAATATTATTATTATTATTTTTTTTTTTCAAGGATTACTTACATTTTAAACCAAAACAGTCTTTTTAAATTCATGAATGATTTCCTCCAAAATATTTCAGGAATTTTTCAGCCTTTAAATCTTTTTTTCTTCATTTCTGGTGTCATACTTCTGTATGAATATATTTTTTAACTTGACAGATTTGTACAGCAAAAGAGGGAGCTACAAAACCAAATACAAATGACTTTTAACAGATGCAGTGAAACAGAAGTTCAGAAGTGCTGGAAAATGTCAGATGTGGCCGAGACTCATAAACATTAGTCACAGGCCAGCAACTTTCACTTCAGTGTGAGAGAGACAGATTTAATTAATCACAGAGCCTATCTCTGCCCCCAATAACAAAACTTTACTTCTTCCATTAAACTGCTGTCCCACTCTGGAGTATTTTCCTGTCATATCCGCTCAGATAAGCCCGGGCGCATGTGTGTGTGTGTGTGTGTGTGTGTGTGTGTGTGTGAGAGAGAGAGAGAATGTGTGTGTGTTTCTTTCCAGCAGGAGATCAGGTTTATTAGCGGAGCTCCTGAGATCTCCTGTATCTGATATCGGAGTGGAAACGCACCTGCTCATGGATTTTATCGTGACTTTGGCAGCCGTGCGACACTAAATTCATCCACAGAGGCAGCCAGAGGAGGCTCGGAGCTGCAGAGATGTCGTTTCTCCACCACGAGTCGCGCCGCACATAACAAACAGACCCGGAACAACCGTAGTCATTCAGAATCAGATGAGCCAGAAATCAACACTTTCATTAATATCACTTACTAGTAAAACACAAAAGGAGACGTTTAGCCGAATGCTCATGCTGCTCTTTTCCATTCAGAACCAATCACTGATGGCTTCAGAACATCTGCTTTTGTCTTCTACAGGAGAAAGAACGCCAGACAAGCTGAACATCACAATAAAGAGTGTTTACTGTACTTAATAACGTATAATAATTTTACATGAAACAGTGTGCGACAATGGTCTCAACAGTATCATGCTATGCTATATTGTTGTCACATGACCTCACTATGTTGTATTTTTAATGCAGAACATGTCTAAAATATTACATTATTGACAGTCCAATCAAAATAATGAGTAAAGAAATGTAAGAAATTGCAGATTTTAAGATTAAGTGCATTGTGGGATACAGTATTATAGTTATTTTAGTAAAATTAAGATGCTGTTAGTTTTAATGTTTCGGTAATTTTGTTGCATTTCAGTCATTTTTATTAGCTTCTTTAAAATATGCCTGTATAGTGTCATTAATTTTTATTTCAGTAAAGTTTTAGTTATTTAGTACATCAAGGGAAGCTGAAAACAATAATGGTAATTGTGACTTTTTATCTCGTTTATTTTATTTTATTTTAAACATTTCTCACATTCTGACCCTTTGTTTCGCAATTCTGACTCTTCCTCTCAAAACTGCAAGTTTGAAAATGTGAGATAAAAATAGAATTGTGAGAACTGTTTTTGCCAAGCGCTAATTGCAATTCTGAGTTTTATTTTGAACTTCCGACTTTTTTTTTTTTTTTTTAGAATTGTGAGAAAGAAAGACTAAATCGTGAGATAAAAGGTTATGGATGACTAATTTTAGCTCTCATTGTCTTCTCAGGTAGAGGTGAGTGTGACGAGGTCCAATCCAAACCCCAGTGAGACGCTGCCTACTTTTAAGACAACCTTTTTAGACCTAATGGGCCCAGCCTTTATACAAAGACACCTTGTTGTGACCAAATTAGAATTCAACCGCAATTAGGCCTCACAGCATCTCGCTGGGGTTTAGGACGACACTCAGAGCCAGACAGGTGCAGAAGGGTCCCGTGTGCTCCAGACACTAATCATCAGGTCTCTTCTGCGTGTCGTTCATGTAGCCGGAGGGTCTCATTAGCCGAGAGCGATCCGGACGCCACAGACAGTGTTATATTTTAAGGAAGCCAATTGGGAAATGATGAAGAGCTCAGCGGCGTCTCCTCATCACAGCGGTAAACAAGATGCCATAGGATGCCGTTATGGCACACAACAAAGATGAGTGCATTAAAAACGTCCAGGCGAATAAAATGCGGCTCTGCGGGGACGAATCAATACCGTAATGCAGAAGCTCCTTTATGCATGTTCGACCCCAAAAATAATCAATTCTGAGTTACCGTCTCTCTGCAGGACTGTGAGGGGCAATATTCACTCCTGCGCTGGAAATCTGTTCATTTCTCATCGGCTCTGTAACGTTGGGCTGTTAGATAAGTTTTACCCAGCAGCTCTCTGATTACAATCACGCTTTCCAACTTCACTTCTCAGTACTCAAACTTCAGATGGAGCCATAAAAACTCGTGTGTACGGCCATACTGTGATTACAGAGAGGAAACTGTAGTCTTGGTTAAAACTGAAGGCGAAAATAAAGATAATGTCTTTTTTTCTACATTTTTAAAAATAAAGGCTCTTAATTTGGATAAGAAACTCCGAAACTCCATTCCATCCATGGAATCTTTCCAATCCACAATAGTGGAAAAATATTATACACTGTAAAAGTGATAAATTGACTTAACTTAAAAAAAATTGAGGAAACCTGTTGCCTTAAAATTTTTAAGTAAATTATAATTTAAAAAAAATAAGTCAAGTTCACTTAACTTTAAAAAAAAAAAAAATTATTTACTTAATAATTTTAAGGCAACGGATTTCCTCAATTTTTTTAAGTTAAGTCAACTTATCACTTTTTACAGTGTATGCAATTCCATTTTAACCACAGAATTAAAAAAACTAACATCTTTACTTGCAGTTTTGAATTTATATCTCATAATTCCCGAGATTTTTTGTCTTGCAATCTGAGAATTGTGAGGTATAAACTCAGAATTGCGAGTAAAAAATCTCGGGAATTATGAGATATAAATTCAAAACTGCAAGTAAAGATGTTAGTTTTTTTAATTCTGTGGTTATAAGATTTAAAAGTTATAAGTTCATATTGCTCTCACCAATAAAAAACAAAGATGACTTTTTCTTGCACTTTCGAGTTTACTTCTCCCAATTCAGACTTTTCTTAATAGCGAGTTTAATGTATATCAAGCTATAAACTCACAATTGCTAGCTGAAATCTCTGAATTCTGAGTTTTTATTTTGCAGTTTTCAGTTTACATCAATTCAGGGTTTTTTTTTTTTGCTGTGAAGTAAAAAAATGGAATCTCACCGTTACAGTTCTGACTTTCCCTTATTGTTGACATAACCAAGAAAAAAAAAATCATTTTTAAACGTTTTATACATTCAAAGAACATTAAGAAATAACGCTTTTTATAACTTAATGGGAACTTTAGCAAAACGTTCTTAGAATTTTTTTTCTTTCAAAATCATATTTTAGGTAAAACAGTATTCTAAAATAGTCTTTGCAAGTCTAAATTATAAAATAAAAACACAGAATTGCATGAAAAATGTCAGAATTGTAAAATAAACAGTGGCGGAAACTGGCTCCCATAGAAAAAGAAAAGTTTTTTTTAAGAATTGATCTTTTGGTGAAGCAAAAACAGTTCCATGGCATTTCTGTTAAAAGTATCTTCTCAGTATTTCTGAGAGTGTAATATCTTTCTCTCTTGCAGGTCTGATAAGACTGAAATAAAGGCAGGATATTGCATGCATCTCTATCTGACAGCTGAGGGACCTTTTCTCTCTGGACCTCTGGATCCTTCACATTAATTCTCTCAAACTCAATATATGCCCTTTCTTGTAGGTTTGCCTGAACATTCGTCGCTCTGACGGCAGACTGATTGTTATTTCCATCTCAGATGTGCAGATGTAGCAGAACTCGGCATCTCTGAGAACAGAATAAAGGTTAGCGATGCTTCAGCAGGCCACTTCCTCTACTGCCGCCAAACTATTTAGAGAGACTCACGATTCCAGCGAAAACAACAAAGATCCAAGACTTCAGTCCCATTCAAGGCCTCTTCCGGGATTTGCTCCAATCACAGCTCCAAAAATCCTCCCAATCTGTAGCTCTGCTCCAAAACCTACAGACAGCACCCTTCTAAAGCAGCACACTAACTGACACAGAACCCAGCTAACGGAAAACATGCTTAGAAATGGAAAACACTCTTCCAGTTATGTTAATCATCTGGTCTTTAATAATGTTCTCAAACATTAGCACAAAAACATTATTTATACGGTACATTATTCACTGAACTTTGTTTTTAGTTAGATGTTTGTCTAACATTTTTTAAATGTTACTACATGTTTCAGAATGTTCAGAGAAGATTCAAAAGTAACATTCCTATAATGTTTGATCAAATGGAATGTTCCTTTAACATTCAATAAAAAAAAAAAACATTTAAAAAACTGGGCGCTTTAAACATTCAGAAATGATATTTTTGTAACTTTATGGAAATTTGGCAAAATATATAAATTTGGCAAAATATATACAAAATATATATAGGTTTGATCTGATCACAGAAGCCAGTCCCATTCGAAGTTCCAGTCGTGTCTGATAACTGAATATGCTGGAGTTTGTTTTTGGATGAGCGAGGATAATTGTTCTTGAAAGCCTCCCAAACAACATGTGCTGATGTAGGAGATGTTTGACCATTTTTTTAAAAGGTTTTCTGACCCCGAGACTCAACTATTTTCTCAACTAATTCTCCAGCTGTGGTCCTCGGAGAGTCTTTAGCCGCTCAAACTCTCCTTCTCACCGTGCATTAGGACGATATAGACACACGTCCTCTTCCAGGGAGTTTCATAACATTTTATGTTGATTGGAAATTCTTAATTATTGCCCTGATGGTGGAAATGGGAATTTTCACTGCTCTAGCTCTTTTCTTAAAGCCACTTCACTAATTTGTGAAGCTCAATTATCTTTTGCTGCACATCAGAAATATATTCTTTGTTTTTTCTGATTGTGATGATGATTAAGGGAATTTGGGCTTTGTTTTTCCTCCTATTTATATTTCTGTGAAACAGGAAGCCATGGCTGGATAATCTCATGTTCATAATCACCCTGGAGTGCTCAAAATTGTGAATATACTTCAGAGATATTTTACTCATAAGAATTTTTAGGGGTGCCAATAATTGTGTCCAACAGGTATTTGAGAACATTTTTTATTTCATAATGATATTTCCCCCCATTTTAACTTCCTATTATCCAATGAAAGGTTAGATGTTTGTGAATTTTTTAATTAAAAGATCAGAAAGATTAACAATGCAGATTAATTTTCAAAGCCTTCTTTAATCATATTTACAAAGGGTTCCGATATGTTTGGCCATGACTGTATATATATATATGAGACTAATCGGATATATATATTTTAGGTGAACTACTCAATTTTTAATTATAATATGTCTTAGTAAGATGAGAGAAATGAGCCAAACATATAATGCAATGCAATCCAGTGATGATTGTGAGATGAAGAAATAAACGCTCCTCAGAAGATGTGAGATGAAGATCATTCCTCCGCTGAGGAACAGTGAAAGTAAAGCTTCTGGAAACAAACGCTCCTCAAAAGATCCTGATGATCAGATTTGAGACGCTCTGATTTTACTAAAAAATGATTGATGGAGAATCAAGTAAAGCCGAGCTGCTTCAGTCCAGTAAGTGTTCATCTGAAATATCTTACTGAAGTTATTCTGATGTTTACTTGATCAAAATCAGTCAAGATTTGAGAGCAAAAAACATGTGAAGCTGGACGTTTGTACAATTACACTAAAAACTCCAAATTAATCAGAAGGCATGGAGTAGATGGTGTGTGACAGTTTTTAATTTTATAATTTTTTTATGCTTCCTACTATTTAGAACAGCATTTGTCGCTGTAGTGAACCTACAGTATGCTCCCTTAAAATCCTGCCTACCGAGGCAGCTCACTAGGTTTCGGAGCTGATGCACATCAGTGTGTTAGTGAATAAGTCGATGAGTGTGAAGTGGAGAGCACCATCCCCTCGGTTCATTACGCAGAATGCAGCAGTGCTCGTCTACACACCAGCAGCAGTGATAAATCCTCTTTTATTTGCAATTAAACTCCGCTTAATAGCAGTCCAGCGGCCATCGATTTCCCAGCAAACGCTCCTCCAGCTGAAGAAGACGGACTCTGTGATCGGGAGGAAACAAGGAAATTTCACAGCATGTTTCCTTCAGATCTACTTTAGAAACACACATTAATACACACACTCACACATGACCAACGTGTAATTAAAGTGGGCTTTGGAAGTTCTCTGTGCTAAAGCCATAAGCTCTAATATGACCACAAACATTAGCTCGGCCTGTTTTCTTGACTTTTTATGAATCCTGGTTAAAGAGGAAAGCAAAACAACACACAGGTTTATTTTAAGTCAAGAAAATCCCAAATTCGAGCACTACTGAAACAAAAAATGGTGTAGGATTTATTTTTAAAGTAGTTTCATTTAAAAAATGAGTACATTTCGCAAATAACAACAAGGAAACAGCAATACATCGACCTTCGCAAAAACCTGCCGCTTAGTTACTGTTGCTATGTCAGACAAGCCATGGCTCTCTCGCGCCACACATCATAACCTCACAAAGTAAAAAATACATTGTGAAGCAACGAAGACAGTGACGACAGTCAAGACAGAGTTCATATTCTTGGTAAGTCTCAGCTTTCAAATTTTGTCATTTTTTTTTAAAGAAATTCAAACAATAAATACAATTTTGTAGCTCTTTCATGTGTTGTGACAGATCACTGTAGCACCACAATTCAAACGGCACGTGAACCGACTTGTCTCTCCATATTTACTATTATTTATAGCACAAAATAAACATGAATGAACATCAGAAGGTTTGTTGTTTCAACCATGGAAAGACGTCGATACACAGGTCAAGTCCACAGATGTCCACAGATCTACTCTCGTCTGGTTTGTTTGTCGGACAAAATGGCATTATGATGGATCAGATCACCTGTCAATCAAACTCCTGGCGAAGTGTTAATTAAATGTGAAATTTTAAAGTATAAAGACTGAAAAGGTATTTCAGTATATGTACTCAAACAATAATTTAATCATCTTTTAAAAAAAGCAATTTTTACAGTGTAATAATACCATATCATGCTATTTTACAGAATACCATGGTATTACCATGGTACATGTCTAAATAACATAGCACTATGAACAAGCACCACAATATACCATGGTAATTTTGTGAACGTCAAACTTTGAATAACAGCAGATAAAAACCACAGTAAGGATTGAAGTAATACCACAGTATTTTCATATATATACCATGGTATTTACATGGTAAATCTAAGAAGACCATTGTAATACCATGGTACAAGTAGAAAAAGTACCGTGGTAATGTTTAGGACTATGTTTGGTAAGCATCTTAATTAATTAAACATCCACCTCTTAACAATTCAACTTAAAATCTTCAGTTCAGTTCAGTTGCTGCCTTAAATTTTTTTTTTAATAATCTGAATTTATTTCCACTCATTTCCATTTTTAGTTAATTTAAATTATAATAAATTTACCAATTTTTTTTTAGTTCAATCTCATATAGCTTAAAAATATGAAACTAAAATGGATTGCAATATTGTGTTGAGTTAAAGTAATGGGGGGGGGGGGGCATGATCATATAATTTTTTCACAATCAAGGATGTTTGAATATGGCATATAATAATCATTCCGTACCATGTTATTACCATCACTCTACCGCGGTTGGCAACATAACGAAAAGAATGTCTGTTAGTCATAATTACGAATAACAAAGACAAATAACAATTATCAAGGTAATTTGGATTTGATACTTCATTAAGCACAATTTCGGGGTAGTTGATCACAAGTCGCTGCTCTGCGTGGAGTCGCCATGGCAACTGTATTAAGAAGACAGACAGGAAGTGAATGTGAACATGCTAATTAGCGCAGCTGGGGATTCTATCAGTACCGCGGTATCTCTGCGGTCACTCGCCACTCATTAATCAAACATTTCCATAATGTTTTATGAGGTTGTACTGAATTCAGTCTGGAATATGAGCGTACTGCACCATCTCATTCTTCAACGCCTATAAAAGGGGCGAGACTTCCGGTTCATTAGCTGCTATAGGGAAATAACGAGAAGAACAACAGCACTACAAACCAGTGAGGTCATAATTAACACATTTAATCCCACCGCTCACAAAGGTAACCGTAAAGAAGGTTTTCATTTATAAAGCTCTAGAAATGTTACTGATGCTAATGCATTTCCTGCAAATATGGAAAAATAAAGGGTCTCAATTAAATATGTGACCATGTCACATGGTTAATGCAAATTGTCACATGACCAGAGCAGCTTACTTCCTGTTTGCACCTTGAGATGATGATGACTGCATCAAAGCTCCAAAATAACATAATATAACAAAGATTTTTGATACGTTATCTTTAAGGTGTCAGTGTTATATATATATATATATATATATAAATATATTAATATATGAATCCACAATTATTAAGTTTTCTTGAGTGTGACCGGTGCATGAAGGTATACATATAAATCCAATTGCAGCTATTAGTGAAGTTTGCACTAAATTCAAAATTCTAATGTTACAAATTAAGTTACAATATTGATGTTGTAATACTGGTAGCAGCTGTGTGACAATGTTACAATACAGTTTTGAAATGCATTTTTTTAATCTTTTATCTCAGTATTCTTATCAGTGTTGTATAAGGGTTTTTATGCATAATAGTAACTCTAGAATCATGTGATGAAACAGAGTTCAAAATAGCTGGGCTGAGATACAAAAAAAATGTATGACTGCAGAAATATGTTAATTTGGTAGGCCTATACACATTAATTGTGACTGACCATAAAACACGATTTTTCACGCACTTTTCCAAAAAAATATAATTATTGATTATCAAAAAAATGCTACTAGTGACACATCATTTGGATATTTTCATGTCTGGGAAAAATTTGGGATTGAATGAGTTAGGATAATACATTAAAATGATATGGTAAGCCACCAATTTTCAAAACAGCTGTTTTGTACTGCTAAAAATACCTGGACCAGAAGCTAGACCCACAGAATTTACAAATCTCTCGCTCTTACAAGAAGAAACAGGTGGATATACGCATTTATTTCTTCAGAGGTGAGATCAAATGGGAAATAGTATGCAGCAGTGTGTCTCTCGGCCATCAGAAGGCGCTGCGGCTCAATGATCACGTCTGAAATCACTGGAAAAAACTCTAAATAGGGCTGAAGTCTGGAGTTCACTTGAAAGAAAAGGCAAAGTTGACTAACAAAACGGACAAGAGAGAGAGAGCGAGAGAGAGAGAGAGAGAGAGAGAGAGTGTCTTACATAACACATCATGGTGTAGGAGGAGAAGTTTGTCTTCACTGTGAAGAAAGAAAAGGCCAGACGGCCACCTGTGCACTAAAAAGTGAACTAAAAATAGCACACACACACACACACACAGAGAGAGAGAGAGAGAGAGAGAGAGTACTGCAGCAGTTTGTTCTCTATTGGATTCATTTAGAAAGTCTGATGAAAAACTCCTATTTTACTGCCAAAACAGGCATTTCCAAACATCAACAATAGAACCATCACAGTAAACTCTACAAATACTATTACAAACCATCAACTTTTAACCATTAAAACCATTAAAAATGGTTTTCTGTAGTGTGTTTTGGGACATATTCCATTAGGATTTATTGGTTTTAACAACCAATTACCATTAGAGACCCACAGGGTCCATTACAGTTTCCATTAAAACCAATACAAGTCCCATTATATGCTTTTTTTGTGTGTTTGCTTGTTTCAGCAGAAAGAATGACTAACTGCTGTTTGTGTGCTGGTGGTTAACACTAAACTGAAGTCAGGCGGACACGAAAGTCGTTTCAAAGGTGCTGCAAGTTATTACATTTTGATGAAAGATATGGAAGACAAACACTTTAGTTTCTTCAGAACATCGTCAGTGAATTATTCACTCATGGGAACACGTATTAAGACAGTAAACAGAGTCAATTTAGATTTGTTTATCGTGATTTTTCAAAGACAAAACCAAACGAGCTGTTTTATATTCACGGACCGTCGGTGAAAAGCTGCGGCTGACGGCGCATTAAACTTTATCAGTAAGTTGTGCAGCACCTGAATAATTGATTTCTTTGTGTTGTGACAGTGACAAAGGTCTGAGACTCGCCGGGTGGATCAGTAATTAACAAAAGCACTTAATTAAAGAAAGAAAGGAAAAAAAACAGCGTGACCATGAGTGTGTTCATGATAAAAAATCCCTGCCAACACACGCACGCTATATTAGTCAAGACATCTCAGAGACTTCCAGCATCTTTATATCAGCTTTTGATTTATCACCAAATCTAGCACCTTACATTAGCCAAGGACTGTCTGTTCACATTACTTTATTACATATAAAGTAAATCAGTATGTTAGCATAGGCTAAAGTAAATCAGTAAATGGTAAACTAACTAAAAAAAAAAAGTAAATGAAAAACATAACTAAAAAGAATTATTTTAAGAGGTAATAAACACTATAGATTATTAATTAATACATTTTCCATCTACCTATCCATGTATCTATCTATATTCGTCAGATAATAAAAATATCATATATGAATAGTTGTATTTATGGTACATAATCTAAATGTATTCAAAATGTAAACATATAAATTAATCATTTATAAATGCATACTTAATATAAATGTATTAAATAGTAATAAATAATGTGAAAATTGTACTTCTATATAATTAATATATAAATATATATATAAATGTATTAAATAAAATATATAGACAAATAAATAAATATTTGTAAAAAATTACATATATGTGCGTGCTGTCAAATGATTAATCGCATACAAAATAAAAGTTTGTTTATGTAACGTGTGTGTACTTTGTATATTTATATAAATACACACACATACAGTATATATTTTGAAAATATTTACGTGTTTACATGTATATATTTACACTGTAAAAAGTGAAAGTTGACTTAACTTAAAAAAATTGAGGAAACCCGTTGCCTTAAAATTATTAAGTACATAATTAAAAAATTTAAAAAAAGTTAAGTGAACTTGACAATTCAATTAACTTATTTTTAATTATTTACTTAAAAATTTTAAGGCAACGGGTTTCATCAATTTTTTTAAGTTAAGTCAACTTATCACTTTTTACAGTGTATATTCTTATATTTTATATTATATATAAAAATATTGAACAAACATAACATTCATAAATATATACACGCATGTGTGTATTTATATATACATAATAAATATACACATATCATGTAAACAAAAACTTATTTTGGATGCGATAAATCATTTGACAGCACTAATTTATTTTATATATATATATATATATATATATATTAGTTTTTCAAGAAAAGCTAGCAGAGAATAAATATGCAATTGATAGAGGGTCAAATGTGTGTTTTCTTTTTAATAATACATTGGCAGTAAGTTTTAGGAGCTCATTTTTAATCAATCCTGCAAGACTTTTCAGGATAGGAGATGAACTAAAATGAGCTCCCAAAACGTACTGCCAGATTCTGGAAGATTAATTCTTCAAACAGTGGCACAAGAGGATGTGATGCTGGTCCTTCAAGAGTCACTCTCAACTTATCTGTCCATAAAGCCTATGAAAAAAAAAAAAAATCTTCATGTATTTCACAATACTTCAGCGTGTTATTCTTATTAAGTGCGGGTTATTATAAAGTCTCTGAAAACCTGACACATTGCACTTGTGGAGACTCCAGGAAGGTTGCAGTTCTGGAAAATGATGGCGCTGGAGACTAAATGATTCCTGATGGTTTCTCACCTAATTCTTCACATTAATTATTTGTCTTTACTTCTCCACCTGTTTTTTCTGACCCTGCTGACCCACTGAGCGTTACGCTGCCCAATGGTCATGCCTTAAAGGAACACTCCACTTTTTTTTGGAAATAGGCTCATTCTCCAACTCCCCCAGAGTTAATAAGTTGAGTTTTACCGTTTTTGAATCCATTCAGCCGATCTCCGGGTCTGGCGATAGCACTTTTAGCATAGCTTAGCATAGATCATTGAATCCGATTAGACCAGTAGCATCACGTTCAAAAATGACCAAAGAGTTTCGATATTTGTCCTATTTAAAACTTGACTCTTCTGTAGTTATATCGTGTACTAAGACTGGCGGAAAATGAAAAGTTGCGATTTTCTAGGCCGATATGATTAGGAACTATACTCTCATTCCGGCGTAATAATCAAGAAACTTTGCTGCGGCAGCAGGCGCAATGATATTACGCAGTGCCTGAAAGTAGTCCCCAGCTATATTATAACTAGTTACCTAGCTGGGGACTACTTTCAGGTGCTGCGTAATATCACTGCGCCTGCTGCGGCCATGTTACGGCAGCAAAGTTCCTTGATTATTACGCTGGAATGAGAGTATAGTTCCTAGCCAAATCGGACTAGAAAATCGCAACTTTTCATTTTCCGCCGGTCTTAGTACACGATATAACTACAGAAGAGTCAAGTTTTAAATAGGACAAATATCGAAACTCTTTGGTCATTTTTGAACGCGATGCTACTGGTCTAATAGGATTCAATGATCTATGCTAAGCTATGCTAAAAGTGCTATCGC
>CM071941.1:1485000-1537500 GCA_036784905.1 Acrossocheilus fasciatus
TTTTCTTATCGTCTCTCTGCTGTCATTTATGATTCAAAAATGTAATTGTGTTAAACACATTGTGTCCATAGAGCACACTGTACAGTTGTTTGTGCTTCTACATGTGCACATAGGCTAGTTAAGTTCATTCTCTAAAACATCTGAGTGCTTTGCTATGCATTTGAGACCATGTGTCTTGTGTTAAATTAGGAGAACTGTGACTATGTTAAATCTGTTCGTCTCCTGCGTAGGTCTCTTGGCTATTTCCCATATAGCCACAGTCTCTATGTACAGGAGCAGGGTTGCATTATCCTTTCTAAATTGGCTTATAATTGTTTCATTATGTAATTGGCATGATACAATAAGCAAGCAGTGGGCGGCAGACAATTAGGTATTAGTCTACATCCTCTGACTAACATCGGACCGGTGAGTTTGTGTCCGTGAGATCCATGCAAAATCAAGACTCTGTGTGACATTAGGTCCCCAGTAAACAGATAATCAAATATCTAAATTAATATACAATCGATATCTGCGATCAGTTTTTAATTAGAAGTACAGTCTAAATGTAATGATCACTTGGAATCAGAGTCAGACTGAACACGGAGCTAGCGGGTGGATCCTTACAAAACATAAATGTTACAAAATCATTTTTCTGTGATTTTTCTCATAAGAGTTGTGATTGAGACATATATAAAAAATCCCCAGGTTTGCTGCGCTTCTTTGTTGATATTTAGCCAAATTTTTTGATTATATATTAACATGGCTATTATTATTATTGCTATTACTACTACTACTAAATAAAGAAATACATAAACAAAATAAATTATAACTGTAAAGTAGATGAGTATTTAATAATAATAATAATAATAACAACAACAACAACAACACATTTATTTTACAGTAGAATTCTAAAAATGCAATACTAATGTTATATATAGTTATATTATTACATTAGTTATAGTATATATATAGTATATATATATATATATATATATATATATATATATATATATATATATATATATATATATATATATAACACACACACACACACACATAAAGTAAAAGTACCATAAAACAATAACAATTGAGTATTTAATCATCATCATTTAATTAATTTTATTTTACAATACAGCTGCAAAATTTAAAATACTAATATTTATTCTTCGTTCAATTAAATCACAGCGTTTCATAAGAAAATGTAATTTTTCAGTGATTTTTCTGATAGCGGAGCTTGTTTGTAAAGCTGCACAATTTGGCCAAGAATTTTGTGTTTATATATCAATATGACTATATTATATTATTATTACCACCACTAACACTAGTGAAAATTTACACAAAATATACTATAACTGTAAAATAAAAAAGGCATTTAATATTAATCATCATTATTTTATTTGACATTACTGTAAAATTACAATACTTATATTTATTATTCATTTAATGAAAATAGTCAAAGCTGGTTTTTTTTGTGATTCTTCCTGTAATAATTGTGATATTATTGGGAAAAAGCTCCAAGTGCGCTTGTTTGTTTTTATTGCTAAATAAAATATTAATAATCATTTTATTTATAACTGTAAACTTACTAATACTCATTCAGTATTCATTTAATTAAATCACAGCCATCCAAAGTCAGCAATCTTATAACAAAAAAAATTCGGTAGACCAAAAATTTTACATTTTACAGTCAAGCGAGCGCTAAAATATTGACATTCTTGTGCTTCTGCTCCCTTCAACAAATAACGCCGCTCAGTGAAATCTGCAGTTTCATCCAAAATAACCTGACTTCACGCCGTTAGTCAAATTCTGCTAGATTTCACACAGCATTATTCAAGAAATAAAGAACAATTTAGCAGATTAGCCTTCCACCTGACCAATAAGAGCTGATTACAGCGAATCTCATGCATAATCTACAGGAGCCGGCCCCGCGGGGCCCCTCAAACACGAGGGTAATCGAGCGGCCGGCCGCCCTTTACAGAAATATTATCCTCCGGGCGTGATCGATGCGGCGTATTGATCGTCACTGAATTATTCCTCTTTACACACAGGTCAGAGTTGGAGGCTTCAGCCGCGAGCGCTCAGAGCTCGAACCGAAGGCCATCAAACATCTGAAGAGCCATCGATTTCTTCATTCACTCGCCAGCGGGCGCCGAACACACACCACTTCATTCTTTAGTTTCACATCTCTCGCCGCATAATAAACGTATGTTTAGCTTGCCGATGCATGCTGGGTAGAAACTCACAAAGTTTGTTGAATGTAGACTGTTAGGATCATAATTCAGACTTTCCTCCTTACAATCATCTGCTCAAACTAAACTGCAAACATTTTAAAATAGCTGATGACACAACCATGAGTTTATTAGCATATCATTTGCATATCAACACCTATAGAGACTGAGAGCATTTAGGCCACGCCCACACTGACAATACAACGCTCTCCATTGACTTTGTATTGCTGCGTCGTAGTTCTGGGTTTTTAGCTTGTGTGTGCTGTACACCTTGTTTTTAGTTATAAATCAGAAATAACGAGGAGGAGAAAGCTGGATTATTCCCCGCCCCCCCGGTGGGTGTGGTTTTCAGATCATGATGCGTGTCGCTCTCTCTCTCTATTGGACATTCAGCAGCTTGGTGGGTTGTGGCTCATTTAATATGCGAAGAGGCTAGCCAATCATAGAGCTCATTTATAGGTCAAGCTCTTAAAGATACAGCTTCATTTTAGGGATGATGATAAAAAAAATTAAATAAATTAACTATTAAATTCTGACTTGACAAACATGTCACAAGTTATTAAAATTTAAAATAGAAATTGAGATATTTAAAGCTAATTTTCTCTAAAAACTAAATTTAAATGAACTTCAAGGCTATCAACAGAATAAAACATATACTTTATATATATATATATATATAAACAATTTTTATTTAATTTTCATTTTAGTTATTAAAATTTAAATTAGAAATTGAAGACATTCATGACTGATTTCACCCCAAAATTCCAAAACTTAATTATTAACAGGTTATTAACCAAATAAAACATTTATTTATTTAAAGATGTCTACATTGTTTCTTTTAATTACTTGTATTTCTTAGTTTCAGCTGATCTTAGTCTTAGATATTTAAGTACTTTAATTTGCATATCTATGGGGTATTCAGGAACTTGGTGGGTTGTTGCTCATTTCATATGCAAAGAGATTAGCCAATCACATTTACATGTAACGATCTTAAAGATACAGCAGTAAAAACAGGCTGTTTAATATTAGGAATCATCATTAAAAAAAAAAAAAAAAAAAAAACTACATTACCTATTAAATTATGACTTGGCAAATGTACTTCAGAGGAAAATAAAATGCAGGAAATGTGTAGAATATAAGCTCTTAAAGAATAAAACGAATGACATGATTCTGCTGTTGGTAGTTATGGAAGTTTTACTTCCTATTCAAAGCATCTGACAACTAAAAGAAGAGGAAGTGCTTTTCTATCACTCCTTCTGTCTGTGTCAGTCATGTGACTCTTCCTCTCATCTGCCGTGTTTATGAGCATCAGTGTGGGAAAGTGAAGGTGAATACAAAAACACATCGACAGATGGCGTTTCTTTGTTTTTAATGCCATCCCAGCTTCAGACTTTCACACGGAAAATCATTGTTAAAATGCAAATTTATTTAAGACTCTTTTCCCCTAAAAATTCCAAATTTTCAGCAGATTATCAAAAAAAATTCTTAATTTTTTTTTTTAAAATTAATTTTATTGATTGGTTTCAGTTGATTTAATTTGAGTTATTTTAGTACATTAAATTTAATTAAACCCAGAAATGTTGCCTTGGCAATGAGCTGAATTTAAATTAGTTTTTTTTTTTCATTTATATGAATTAAATTTAAATTCAGTTACATTTATTTTATAATAACATGGTTTTAGTTCGTCAGGTGAAGTGTTCATGTGTGCAGATTGTTTATTGAGGACGTTTTTCAGATTCACAGACTGATCTCGGGTGTGAATTATATCATGCTGTGAACTGAACGCCCACAACTCTGTGAGAGAACAATTCAACAGAAAACAGAAATGGACAATCCAGAAAAAAAAGCTCGTCCACAGTCACATTAATGGTAATTAAAAGTGGAAAATATGGCAGATTAACAGTAGCGAATAATGTTGAAAATCAATAATATGAAACTTTCTACTTAATGTAAATCAGTGTTGAAATGAACAATAAAGACTAATCCATTAGAATATTTTCTAATTATTAAAAGAAATATACATAAAAATAGCTAAGTTTAAATCACTACTGATGCTTTTATTATTTTTCATTTTATTATGTTTTTTTTTTGTCACATGAAATATATACATAATGTACAAGTAATGGAGAAAAAATGGACAGAAATAAATTAAATTATTTTAAAAAATTATTGAAAGGATTTGATTTTCATTTGATTAAAAGATAAATTAAATTAATGTTTCAAAATGCATTCATATTAAAAAAAAAAAAAAATCAAAAGGGCACTATTACTGAAAAAAAAAGTTAATTAATTAATTTAATTAAACAATTAAATCCAGAAAAATTAATCAACCCACTAAATCTAGAAATAATTAAAAAACAGAAAACACAGAATTTGGTAACATTTTTACAGAATTTGAGAAACACAAAAAAATCTTTCATAGGGCCCTAAAAAAGTATATTTTGTAATGGTAATGGACTTTTACTAAATTGTTGTTAAATTGCAGAAGTTTCATGACTGCAATTAATTACCAACACCATTAAAACATCCAGAAAGACCAGAAAGCTCAAAATTGGGGAACAAAATGAAATTTGGAAGAAAAAAAAATAAAAATACAACAGAATTTTGGAAAAAGTAAACCTATTTTATAAAGCCCTATTATTTGTTGTATCTTAAAGAAGGGATTGAAGACTTCAGTATGTTCCTCCATAACTTCCTGAAAGTGATCCGTTGGGGATTTGAGCGGAGAATGAGCTGAAATATTCCTGCAAACGCCTGATCAGCTCCTGCAGGAGCATCGGAGATGAAGGAGCTCGGAGCTCCTGCGGGACGTCCTGAGCGCGGCGTTGCGTAATCTCAGAGGGGATACGAGTGAAGAATGTGCAGCGTTATATAACCCCGTCTGACCCTGCGGACGTCACTGTTTACAGCCGCGCTCAGACGCTTTCAGCTTTAAAACCCACAAACAAAAAGCTCTTTCTCTGAACGCACAGCAGCACTGCACGCTGATACAATATACACAACACGACCGCAGAAACGCACAGCCAGCACAGATTCTGAGCGCTTACATTTACATCTGAAAATGAGCAACAGAGAGCATTCAGAGCAGTTCCTAAACAAGTCAACATGAGGCGGTGCTTATTAGCCACAATATGAGCTTTATACATATGTTGAGCAACATTAAACAACCTGTCACTTTAATACAGATTCCAACTGAAGCATGTAATAGGCGTGTTTATACTGGCTATTTTTATTTACAATTATTAAAAAATTATTTATTTTCAATTGTAAAATATAATCAATTGTTTTAAATATTATTAATATAATTTTATATATATATATATATATATATATATATATATGTATATCAACAATTTTAAATATATAATTTAAGAGTCTTGACTATATTTTGATTAAGTTACAATTCCTAAGCAAATAAAACAATATGTTTGTTAATATTTTATTTACATTTATTTATTTTTTTAAATGATTTCATGTGTTAATTTTTTTTCTACTTTTTTTATCTATATTTAACAAAAATACCTATAATTTATTTTTAAATTTACATTTTTAATTTATTTATAATATATTTGTATTTTGATTAGGATTATCCCAAAATGCACACAAATATATTGATATTTAATCTCTAAATAATTTTTGTTGAATATCCAGCCAAAAAAGAAAAGAAAAGCGGTATACTGTGTTAATGCAAATATTGCGTAAAGTTAACATATAACTTGTATGTCTCTCATTCAGTCAAAACTGATTCACTTTTTTGATAACAAATTATGATTCTAAATAAGAAAGATATTGTGTAACATATTTATTGTTTGATATAAATCATGTAATATTTTAATAATTAACAAACAAAACAAAAAAAAGAATGTAAATGTATTTATGTAATACTGAATTATTTTAATCATTTTAATTTTAGAGTCTTTTGTTTTGAAATCAAGTGTTTCATAATGTGAATCACTGGATGGATTATCCCACAACAGGCACAGAGTGTTTGTGCAATTATTTGTTATTTAATCAACAAACCATTTTTGTTGAATTTCCATTGGAAAATATAGTGATATATAGCGTTACTGTCATCTATTATATCATACTGTGATATAAGACTTTGCTCAGCCGCCCACCTGTATCTCACTCACTCACACACACACACACACACACACACACACACACACACACACACATCTCACTGAGCGGGAGGACATGTGAATGCATCAGTACCTTTTCTAGAAGAATCTTCACGCAGGTCACGTGACCCTCGTAAGTGGCAGACAGCAGCGGGGTGATGCCGTGTTTATCTGGAGCCTGTGGAGAAAAACACGGCAGAATTCAGACGCGCTGCGACCGGAGAGGAACATACCAAGGTTATTTTCATAAACGAAAACTAAGACTAAAACGATAGATGAAGCTATATAAAAACGTTAAACCCAAAACTAAAACTGACAAAAATATTAATGAAACTAATAAAAACCAAACTGAATTTTATAGCAAATTTGAAAGCGATATATTGAAAATAAAACGAATTTAAAAATTCTAAACTATAATAACCTTGGAACATACAAACCCCTGAGCACATCAGTGTAATTATCGTTAAACGCAGTATCTCTGATTCAGACGGAGACAGAGATGCACGCTGGGTTATCAGGCGTCTTCAGAAGTCTCTTATCTCAGGAGCATTTCCCCGTTCGCAGGGAAACCCGTCTCCTTCTGTCCTGGAGAGCGAGCGCTGATAGACGCATGAGTGCTCACGATGGGACAGAGATCAAACGATAGAGACGCTGAGAGCACAGACAATGAGATTCACACTTTCTGGAGGAAATGCCAGTGGTTTAGTTCAAATCTGGGTTATTATAGTTAAATAAAAATAAATAAATAAATATTTATATATCAGAAAATTTAATTTAATTTAATTTAATTTTATGTACTAAAATAACTAAAACTGAAATAAAAATAAATATTGAAGAACAAATTTGGTGTTTATTATTTTAAATTAGTGTATTATAATTCTAAAAATATTATTAAATATTATTAATTATTAAATATTTAAAATAATCATTAAATATGCATATTTAATATAATTTTAATAAAAATATTAATATAAATAATTTATTATAATTATATAATATTATTTTAATAATTATAATTCATGATTTAATTATTCATTTTTTAATATGAATAGTATTTAATTTCACTTTTACCCCAAAATAGGCACAAACAAAACCATTACAAAAAAGACAAACTATACTAAGAATGACAAAAACACACTAAAAAAAATAAATTACTAAAACTTTAAATAAAACAAAATAGTAAGAAAGTATGAAAAACTATAATAGTTTGGGTTCAATAGGATGTTTCTGAAAGAAGTCGCTTCTGCTCACCAAAGCTGCATTTATTTGAGCAAAAATACAGTGAAAACAGCAATATTGTGAAATATTGTTACTGTTTGAAATAGCTGTTTTCTACTTGAGTTTTGCAGAAGTCGACGTGCTGATGAGGAGGAGAGCGTGAATCACAGACTGACGGTTTGATGCTATCAGGTGCGCGGGACTAATATCTGCTCTCTGACTCCACACGCTAAACATTTACATACTGGAGCAGATATACATCTACACACACACACACACACACACACACACACACACAGAGCACTGGAGAACAACAGCAGGAGGACAGTTACGTTCACATCGGCTCCTTTAGACAGCAGAAACTCCAGCATCTCGGTCTGACCGCAGTCTACAGCGTAATGAAGCGGCTTCCGGCCTCCTTCCAGAGTCCTGTTCACATCCTCAGCCTGAAAAACAGCACACAGCACACCATTACATTTACAGATGTTCCGTTACGCTTTTTCGCTTCCCGATACCGATACCTAGGCTCAGGGTATTGGCCGATATAGAGTACTGATCCGATACCTGGGTGTGTATCTGGTAATACAGCTGTATGTACTACTAGACCTGTATGAATTGATACAATTATTTTATGGTGTGCTTCACCATATGCTGTGTGTATATAGATAGATCACACTAGAGCTTACGGTACGTCAAATACAAGTGCGCTGCGCATCCATTCAGATGATCTGAAAAATAGATCGCTTGACGGAGAGTGAAACTCTGATGCGGTCAGTCAGAGTGTTTGGCGAGTGACAATATACCTGTGCTAAACTTATACATAGCCTCCAGCTCACACACTGGAGAGTATAATCTGAGCATTTATTAGCCAGTGGCTAATATTAAACACTATTTAGTCTCCCAGGGTGAAGATTTAGTCACATACGCGAGTGATTTACTGGCAGTGTGCTACCACGTTTGCATTTATTCTTCGCTGCTCTAAATAGTGGTTGCTTGTGGCAACACAACACAGCTTCCTGTGTTTGCATTCTGAGCAGAGAAGAAGAATTGATTTCCGATTTGCAGCGTTAAACTAGGTTAAACTAAAGCGTGCATAACTATAGGTCTTGTTTAAAAATGGCATCGGGTCGGTACATGGGTTCAAGTACACGCCGATACCGAATTTTGTGTGTTATCGGTGGAATTTCCGATACTAGTATCGGAATCGGGTTTAATTACATTACAGCAACACATACACTTTAAGAGAAGTTAATATTTAATACGATTTAGGAAACTTTAGTCATTAGAAATAATGGTGAATAATCAATAATATTATTCAATATAATTACAGAAATAGTTTATTATTTTAAAATTATTTTATTTATTTGTTATTATAATAATATTGAATTACATTATCTAATGAGGTCAGGGTTAAACATCAAATAATATTTATTTTCAGAATTTATAATTATTTATTATTATATAAAAAAATATTAAATTATATTATCTAATGGGGTTAAGGTTCATCATTAAATAATATTTATTTTCAGAATTTATAACTATTTATTATTATTATATAAAAATTATATTATTATCTAATGGGGTTAAGGTTCATCATTAAATAACATTTATTATTCAATATAATTATATTGATATTGAATAGTTCAATATAATTACATTATCCTACATTTATATTAAAAATACCATAAAAGGGTTCTTTAGTCATTATAATAATATTGGACATTAAAAAATATTATATTCTTAAATAATTATATAAATAGTTTATTATTAGTATTATTAATAATAAAATAATATTAAATACATTCTAATAAATCATATGAAGTAATATAATTTTACGGTAAATATAATAAACTATATTAATATTATATATGTTATTACACGAATTCTTAAAGAATTTAAATATTATTTAATAGTCTTTTGTTTTAAACTCAAATGTTTTTGAAGCTCACCGACTTATCCCAAAATAGACATAAATAGATGATTATTTAATCCATAACAAATCACAAAACAAGCATACGACATCACCTGATCATCTGTAATCATCTATTCACCTTATTCAATTGTTCAGAGGATGTTTACTTCTTTAAAATAAATATATTTCTTAGGGAAGCACTGCTTTTACTCTGTTTTGACACTTTTTTACACTTTTTGCTCCATTAACATTATGTAGTAATCACTCCACTGTGTGTCGTATCTAGCTGTCACTATAAAACCCTTGAGGTTCGTGTTGTATTCTTTAAGTCTGATGATGAGCACATTCACACAGTAAACCATCATGTGAACCTGCTGCGAGTGTGAACGGAGGTAAACCGCTGAGCTAAACATATCACAACCGCACACAGACAGATGAAAAAACACTGAATGAGCGAATCCAGATCATCTGATGGGTAAAGTGATGAAGGTGAGATATTCTGAGGCTGAAGCGCTGAACCACACGACTCTTCATTCAGATGCTGGAGCTCAAAGCACCTGCGGTTACCTGCCCACATCCTCAAACCACACACACACACACACACACACACACACACACACACACACACACTCCCATTATATCAGAGGAGCAAGAGGAACTCCAGGACACAAGCCATTATTCAGCACACACACACTCTTCTGGGGTCTACGAGTCAGTGTGTGTGTGTTTGTGTGTGTGAGGAGTGTATATAGTTACACAAGGTGATATTGTGACACAGGATACACACTTAACAGATGACCTACAGCCCAGAGTGTGTGTGTGTGACATTAGCTGAACGCCTTTAAACCGTTAACAACCACAGCACAGAACAAACCTATTATGATAATACCATGGTGCTGCATGATTACTATATACCATGGTATTTACTTAACACTTCAACAAAAGCTAAGAAAAAAAAAAAAGAAGTGTATTATCATCAGACAAACAACAGATATAACTCTAAAACAACTGACTGATGCCATTTAAAAAAATAGAGATCCTTGAAAAACACTCACTTGTTGATATTAACATTAATAAAAATGACAATGGTCGATGTTTTTGAATGCATTGCTGCGTAGTTTTTTCCCCCCCTACTTAAAATCAATCTGCAGATGACAAAGAAATTGTTTTGATTTTTCCTTCTGGGATTTGATCTGGATTTCCCCTTTGGGGTTAAAGTGCAATCAGAAACAACAAGCCAAAAAGACAAGAGTATAAACATGGATGTGTGATCGCGAATCTCGAAAGTGAAAGTGAAACTAAAAAGCGATCGTGCATTCAAAAGCAGTTGAAATGCATAATAGCGGCTCCCTGATTCCCGCTATTTTATATACAGTATGATGGTCACCCAATGATAAAACTGCGAGGGAAAGAAATATACATTTTCATCCCATCTCGTATTTATTCTCTTTAAGGGGTTATTTTTAAAAGTTATTTGCTTCTACATTAGCCCATCATGTATCTAACTATCCAAGAGCACATTCTGCGTTAAGAGCTGGAAAGATAGTCTATATTTCCATCTTGTAATCCTGCTGTTTTGGGCATAAAAAAAATAAAATAAAATAAAAAAAATAAATAAATAAATATATATATAAATTATTTGTAATAGAGCAGACACTGTATTTATGTCCTCATTTGGCGAGACGGCAGACGCTGAAAATATTTACAGATACTAGTTCATATCGCGATTTGATTTAAGTGTAATGACCTACTTTTGAGAGAACCCATTCGGGACATTCGGGATGTTAAATAGAAAACCGATTTTCATTCAGAACAAATCGACGTAAACTACACATTCGAGTTAATCGATAAAATCAATTTATCGCCCAGCCCTACCATAATGTGATCAAATCATCACTGCAAAGAAAATCACTTTTGTCTTCATAATCTGTCGTTAAAAAGTAAATTCGTGCTGTGCCTCTGAAACGACTTTCTATTTCTGATGACATCATCAGTTCCTATTTTCCTATTGGATAATGCTTCAGGAGCAAAACTGACTGCTGATAAGCCTTTAAAAGAGAAGAACTACAAAAACACACGCACACACACACACACACACACACACAAAAGATAAAATAGTCAGCTAGTTAGTGCACTAGTCGCCTAATAAGTACATCACATTACTGAACCATGTTTCGTGTTGACTTTAATAACAAACAACCTGCTGCTGCTGTTGTTTTACTGGAACAAACATTGTTCAAATAGAAAATGGTCTAGAAAACATCCACCTGTCACAGTATATGTTTTTGAAAATACTGTCATGACAATGTTGTTTATCTGGACACCTAAACTGACTAATCTTGGTCTTATTGCGATCAAATAAACAAATTTGTCTTCATAAACAATTTCTCTTTTCAGCTGACATCACCATTCCCTCTTTAACGCTTCAGGAGGAAAACTGACTGCTTAAAAAAATAGAGAAAAACTACAAACAAGATATAGATAGATAGATTAAAAATACAAACTACTCAAATACTTAGTAGTTACACCATTATTTCCCTAATAAATACATCACATTACTGAAATAAAATGGATTGTGAAGCATTTCATGTTGACTTTAATAACAAACAACCTGTTGTTTCACTGCATCAAACACTGTCTAGACAGAACATCTTATAGAAAACGTTCACCTGCTGCTTTTACAGCTAAGCACCATGACATTACACGGGTTTCTGGAACATACCATGGTAATTGTTTTGGGAACAAGGTAACACAATGGAATTCATTGGCACACCATGCAGTGCCTCAGTATGTGACTCTGGGAATCAATCAGAGCCATGATATATATGTATTAAACAGCACGGTATCATCTTAGTGCTGTGTTGTAAGGGTCTATAAACCTTCACGAGCTGTCAGACCTGTTTGGACTCGTTTGTGTGATGACATGAAGTGTGTGTGTGTGTGTGTGTGTGTGTGTGTGTGTGTGTGTTTCTCACCTTCACCAGCAGAGCCTTCACCTCATCCAGATCTCCATTCTTCAGGGCCCACATCAACTCTTTATCCCCCATGTCAACTGAAACACACACACACAGAAAGAGAGAGAGTGAGAAAAGAAGAGCACTGTATTATAGGCTGTATTATAGGCCTGCGCTCGTAAACTGGCTCGCGCTTGCGCTGCGGGTGTCATTTCATTCACTCGACAGTTTAACGTGTGTGTGAAGCAGCTCCGCGGATCACTCACCGGGTTCCGGGTGTTTTTTGGGTTTGACAGAAAGTTTGTGATCAGACACTGACGGGATCCGCCTGAACTGCAGCTACCAGCGGCAAGAACTTCCGCTATCACACTAGCGCCCACAGACACTTCAGAATAAGAGTCCCTGTCCACACCCACCCGCTCTGATAGGTCTCGATACAACTGTACGTTACATATAAATTTAAAATTACAACGCAAATGGAATAAACAGGCAACATACACATTAAGACGACAACAGTGCGACGTAAAATATAATAATAATAAAAAAAATAATAAAACAGGAATAAATTAAAAGGCATGGCCTGCGTCATTTCAAAATAAGAGTCTCCTATTCACTCACTACATTTGGTGTGTATACTGTAATCATGTTACGCTAAATAAATATATAAACAAATATAGAACAGAAATAGAATCCGTCTGTTAATAAAAACGATATATATCAACTTGAGAGATGGTACAGATGGGAGTTATTTATGTTTGAGCTTCAGGTCAGTATTAATGTGCCGGTGGCGCTCTTCATAAATCAGAGATTAAATGGATCAAACCAGAAAACTCAGTTTGTTTTCTGATGAGGAGGAGGATTTGTCATTCAGACAAATATAATGATTGGAGGTTCTGCAAGGTTAATATAATCGACTAGTAAATCTGTTCATTTCCATAAATAATACTGTCTGTCTGTCTAGTGGTAGTCTATTATTGCAGCTTTACATATGCATGTAAATATTTTATTCACATATGTTCTTTATTATTAGGCTGTCTGTGGAGTTTCATAAATGAAATAATAAATAAATAGGCTAATAAAAAGACATAGGCCTACTTTTAAACGATTGTGAATATGCAAATCCCAGCTAACAAAAAATGTTCCACGAACGTTTTGCTAATGTTCCCATTAAGTTATAAAAACATTACCTGCTAAACTAGTTAGTTCAGCCGATACTCGAATATAAAGTGTTGGTGTTTATTAGTGTAGCATCTCACTGAATGATAGAAATGTCTCTTTTAAACACACGCTTCGACCTGTTTCTTTGCCTGCTTGCAATTATAATGAAGAATGAGTTGGATCAGACCATTAAAGCAGATGCAGAAAAGAGCAATCAGAGGAGATTCACGCCGTTTATCAGCTTCGAATGGAAAGCTCCCATCTCATCCTCCATAAACAGCACAGAAGTCCTTCACCTTCCCACCTAACCTCTCTCATGCTGATATATGGAGGATGACAGTGCCGCATGACACTATTATTGCATGAAATAAGCTCTCAAAAGAAAACCAATCCAGCCAGAGGACAAAAACATCTATAAAGGAGCGCGTGTTTGTCAGGAGGGTTATAAAGCGCCACTTGAAGGAAATTCAGAATGCAGGTAAAGCCCAAGAGAGCAGCTGCTCGCCGCCCATTAGCCGCCTTACAGCAGCCTGAGATGCGGCTCTAATGATATGCAGCGGTTTGAGCTCATGAGGGTCTCGCGTGGCCCTGCAGGCCTCATGCTAATGCAGCAGCGCAATTACTGCAAACACACAAGGGACAGGAGCTCATACATGCATTGATATCAAAGGTGTGCGCTTTCGCCTGCTGCAGTGTCAGGAAGAACAACTTTTGTTATGCAAACACAAAACATTCAAATGCATGCAGGGAACGTTCTCAGAACATTCAGGCAAGGTTCTCTCAAAGTTCTGAACGAGTGACGTTAATAGAAAGTTATCTGGTCTTTAATAATATTCTCAGAATGTTGGCGCAAAAGAAAAAGAAAAAACTTGGAACTGTTTTCTGAAATATTTCAGTTGGACATTTATCTGATGCTTTTTAAATGTTACTACTAGTTTCGGAATGTTTCGGAGAACATTCGAAAGTTACGTTACCGTAATGTTTGCAAAATTATAAAATGGAATGTTTAAAAAAAAATGGAACAGTTTACAATAAGGTTCATTACACTAAAAAAAAATGACCATGATTTTAAGGGTGAAAAACTGTGAAAATGCTACAGTAAAAACCTGTTAAATGGTTAACGGTAAGTTCCTGTAAAATTTACAGGGGAAAAAACGTAAACTGATGTTCCCAGAATTCCCTGCGTTGCATTTCAAATTTTGTTTGTATTTTATGTTTTTTCTTTGAAATAACTAGGTTTATTTCAGATTTCAGTACTTTAATAGGTTGGTATATTAACATTATATCAGTTAATGAAATTACAGTATTTAACTGTAAATTTAAGTTAAAACCGTAAACCTAAAATGTTGTTACCGTATTTTTTACGGTAGAATTACGGCAACCACAGCTGCCATTTTTTTACTGTAAATTTTACGGAATTTTTTTTACAGTGTAGTTGACAACATTAGTAAACTGAACTAACAACGAACAAGACTTCTACAGCATTTATTAATTTTAGTTAATGTTAATTAACAGCATTTACTAATGCAATTATTAAAATCTCAAGTTGTGTTTGTTAACATTAGTTAATGCAGACTAACATGAACTGTATTTTCATTAACTAACATTAACAGATTAATAAATAGTGTAATAAATGCATTGTTCACAGTGCATTAACTAATGTTAACAAACAACACCTTATTGTAAAGTGTTACCAAAAAATTGATGCTTTAAACATTCAGAAATAACGTTTACATAACTTATAGCAAAACGTTCTTAGAATATATTTTAGGCAACACACCAATGAATAGAGTAACAAAGTAACTAATAGTTATCATCATACCCCCCCCCCCCCCCCCCCAGTTGATTGATACATTAAAAACTTCTTTGTATTAAAAGTTTTCTGAAATGTTGTTTATACAAATTAAGCAACATCTAATTAAATATGCACTAATTTCCAGCATTGGATGAAGCCAAGTTAAAAATTCTTGTTTGACTTTGTTGACATCTGAGGGGATGTTGGATTTCTTTTCTTTTTTTAATCACTCCATCAATCAGAAAATACGGTCAACAACCAAAAAAGAAAATACATTTCACCATGTTTTTAGGAATAAATAAGTGTGAATGATGTATGAATACAGTAAAAGCCTTCAGAATATATATAGGAATAAATGTTGGTGTATATAAGTGCTGCTGAAGTGAAGAAAAAAAAATCACAGCCTTTAAAAATGTATTATAACTGAAATCTACAAATGCAAATAGATAAAGAGCAATAAAATATACACTTAAATGTGCACCGTGGACATTTTCTTTTCTCTACTCTGAAACAACACATCATGAAAAGCCAAAAATCTTGACCAGCGCATGAAAACACAATGGTTATCTTCATCCAGAGGGACGATCACAGGCCAAACTTCAGAGGAACTGCAGGCGTGTCTTCCTGTAATTATGTCCAAACAGCAGCGGAACTCAGGCATTTCAGAGAAACAGAAACATTCTGCGTTTGAACTTCATGAATCTCTTCATTACAGTATTATGTTTATTGCTGCTGATTCAGCTGCAATAAATATATACTATAATGAAGAGATTCATAAACATCATTTGTCATCCAAACACCTTTGACCCCAAATATTTACTGCGATTTTAAGATAATAGTTCAATGATTGAACAACGCACTGCATGTTCACAGTTCTCTGATATCAGTTAATGGTCACATGACCTGCAGATAAATAAAAACATATATTTTAGCGGTTAATTTTTAGTTAGTATAGCTTCTCATCAACTCGGAGCCTCCGTTTGGCAAACCCTGCTATGAAGATTTTAAATTGTGGGTTGAGGTACAAAATTACAGTAATTAAAACAGAATTGCATGTAATGAAATAATCACTGTGTGTTGTTTAGCTAATAGCTCCTCACCCAGCTAACAGGGAACGTTCTCACAACCTTCACTAAAACTTTAAAAGTTCTATAAATGTTAGGACAAAATGTTCTTAAAGTAATGTTTATGGAACGTTCTTTATTACCGTAATATTCTACATATTCTCATAATGCTGAGACTTAACTCAAAAATCTGCTGAAGCTGGTTGCCTTAAAATTGGCTCAACTTTTTTTTTTTTTTTTTTACAGTGTACTGGAAGAACAATCAGAACTTTCCCTGATAGCTGTTATCAGTCGTGATTCAGTGCGTCTGATGATTCTACTGTAGTTTAGTCCATGTGTGTCAGATACTGATCAATCCGCTCACCAAACCTGATCAGATGGAGCTGCTGACCTCCTGCTGTCAAGCTCCTCCTGCGCTCCCATAACGCCATGTTTTCTCCCATCATCCATCACTGCTGTCATGTCCAGCGCGGCGGCCGCAGGGGATTTGTAGATGTGGGCTCTGATTGTGCGTGACAATTTCATTACGAGCCAATCAAACCCCCGCTTTCATCATGAGCGATGCGTGTCAGTCCTCTCAGCTTAAACTGTCATGTGACGGCTCAACTTCACACAAATGACACAAATCTACAAAAGCTACATTTAATTGAAGTTTAATTGACACGAGAGGCTAATTAAAGGCGTCATGTGCAGATGAACACACGAGGGGCTCCGAACTGCTGTCACTGATTTGTTTGCACACTTTTAGCACTTGATTCACTAAACGAATTATGCAAATGAGGAAACACTGAAAAATCTTAAATTATAATGCAATAACTTAATGAATTTATTGACATTATTTAAATCACAGCATAACCTGGCTTGAGCACATTTGTCTTCGGGTTAAATGTTAGTAAACAAGACACATAAGACTTTAATAATCATATAATAAGTAAAATATTAAAATGTATTTTTAGCTGGAAGCAACGGGTTGTTTTTTTGGCTTCTCAAGACATTAACTGGAGTGATGTGGATTATTGTGATGTTTTTATCAGCTCTCGTTCTGACGGCACCCATTCACTGCAGAGCATCCATTGCTGAGCAAGTGATGTAACGCTACATGTCTCCAAATCTGATGATAGAAACAAACTCATCTACATCTTGGATGGCTTGATGATGAGCACATTCTGCAAATTTTCATTTTTGGGTGAAATATCACTTTTCAAACTTTAAGCATTAAACAAAACTAAAAATGTCGGCTTAAAATTTTCTGCAGTTCCATTTTGTGAAGTACTTGAAAATATCTGACTCAAAAGAGTGATTCATTCATGAATTGCTTCATTTTTGCTCGTCATATGAACCCGGTACCTTGCAAACACATTTTCATTGATATAATCCCAATCATTGAAATGACTAGAAATGGTCTAAATTGAGAAATCGGCAGGTGATTTCCATTTTTGTGCACAATGTGCATCTGACAAGCAGTGAATGGACTGTGGACGTACCATCTAAACAATGACAAACAGCAGCCGGTGTGTATTAGTGCGGAGGATCCGGCCCGACGCTCTCATCAGACAAAACACTGATGCTCATGATGCTTCTCTGCAGACGGCCTCTCCTGCCCACGTGCATCTGAGGAGCACACGGGGTTAATGAGACACACACACCAGCCTCCTACAGATGGTCTGTGTGTGTGTGTGTGTGTGTGTCCAGCAGGAGGCAGCGTTCTGGAACACATGCAGACGTTCAGCTCTCCCGCTGCTCTCTCATCATTACTGCTCTGACAGAAACAGAAACAGTTAGTGCTTCTCAGCGCAGCCGGGTTCCTCTCGCTGACCTCTGACTGCCCAGTGGACGAGCCGGATGAATTCAGAATACTATCACATTCTAATTTATAAACATATGGTAGAAAGAGTAAGAGCAGAATGCTAGTATGCCATTCTGAATTCAGTGCTAGTGTACTGGTCACTACAGAGCAGAGCACTGCATGCTGACACAACTGTGAATTTGCCTCATATTTGATGACATTTGCATTTCCTGTTTATTAAAGCAAATCTGTGTTGTATAAAGCGCTGTAGAAATAAAGGAGGCTCGACTGCTAATAGTGTCAGTACAGTATGCAGTGAAAAATTGTACAGTGCTGCCAGACCTCATCACACTAATGTTTAACGCATCCGATGTCATTCTAGAAATAAAAACAGTATAAATAAATAATAAATATTTTATAACTTTTATGATTGATTAAATACTACAGATAGATTGATGGATGCATAGATTGTTTTGCTCACTGAGAGGATTATTATGGGATGTTTGTTTTTGCAGAAGGGGAGGGGCTTCATTCTGTTCCAACTGACCAATAGAAACACGGCTGATATACAGACGTCCTGTTTACATCCTTCACCATTATCATGACCATCACCACCACATAAAGGACATTGTCATTATTATACATTATATTAATCACATCTAATGATCTCAAAAGTGTACTATGAGATTTTTGAATTGCTGCTGATTATATAATTTATAATGGACTAATTACAGTCATTGTTCTCAGCCGAGTCACACAAACCTAGTGTGTTAACGCAGTTATTCAGAGAGCGAAAGGGACATTTGGAGAGCTTGAAACAGTGGAAAACGTGGATTGAATATGCTGTGAAATGCATACAGACAGTGGACTTCTCCATCAGGTTTTATGTGGGGAACAACCTTCCAGGCTGAAGTAAAGGAGAGCGTCTGCCTGTGGGACACAAACACAAACCGCTCGACCTCAGATGACCCTCATCTCACTCGCGCGCTCACTAGACGTGGTGTGTGTATTCTAGTGTGCTTAATAGACAGCAGGGTCCCTCACTGATTCAGATCAAATCATTGCGATAAATAAAGCGTTTCTTCCTGGAGCCGCTGAGATTGGAGCGGGAGACGCCTGCGACGCAGTAACGCGTTCAGGCAGATGTCTAGAGGTCTAATGGCTGTTATCACGCGGCTCCTCTGGGCTCCGAGGTTCACGCCGCATACAGATGATATATGACGTTCAGAAGACAAACAATCAGTCGAGTCCTGCTTTAGCCGTAAACATACACACAAACATTCGTTTTTCTGACATTTTCCACCGGCTTCCATATTTTCTATCCTCTAAACTCTCACACAAACGGTTTCACATTTTCACAAGACATTTCTTGGTTGTTCTTCAAGTTGTTTTCCTCACAGAAGCTGTTAGCTGTTGGTCATTTCAGATTTTACAGCCTTTGTGGGAGTTTCTTGAATTTTGAATATATTGAATATATTTTTGGGAAGTTTTTTGGAGAGGGAAATTAAGCTTAATAATCAAAACATCATTTACTCATTCTAATGTTGATCCAAACCTGTATGACTTTTCTTCTCTGAAACATAAAAGATGAACGTTTATTCTGCACTTTTCAATGCAGTCAAATGAACAGGGGATGAAAGCTGTCATGATCTGATATATCTATGATAGAACGATAAATAGAATGATAGAACAATAGATAGATAAATAGAACGATAGATAGAACGATAAATAGAACAATACAATGATAGATAGAAAAACAGATAGAGTGATAGAACGATAGAACGATAGATAGATAGACAGATAGATAGATAGATAGATAGAGTGATAGAACGATAGATAGATAGACAGATAGATAGATAGATAGATAGAGTGATAGAGTGATAGAACAATAAATAGGTTGATAGAACAATAGATAGATAAATAGAACGATAGATAGAATGATAAATAGAATGATAGAACGATAGAGCGATAGATAAATAGAACAATACAACGATAGATAGATAAACAGATAGAGTGATAGAGTGATAGAGTGATAGAGTGATAGAATGATAGATAGATAGATAGATAGATAGATAGATAGATAGATAGATAGATAGATAGATAGAACAATAAATAGAATGATAGAACAATAGAGCGATAGATAAATAGAACAATACAATGATAGATAGATAAACAGATAGAGTGATAGAACGATAGAACGATAGATAGATAGAACGATAGAACGATAGATAGTTAGAGTGATAGAACAATAGATAGATAGATAGAACGATAAATAGAATGATAGAGCGATAGATAAATAGAACAATACAACGATAGATAGATAAACAGAGTGATAGAACGATAGATAGATAGAGTGATAGAATGATAGATAGAACGATAGATAGAATGATAGAGCGATAGATAAATAGAACAATACAACGATACATAGATAAACAGATAGAGTGATAGAACGATAGAACGATAGATAATTAGAGTGATAGAACAATAGATAGATAGATAGAACGATAAATAGAATGATAGAACGATAGAAAGATAGATAGATAGATAGATAGATAGATAGATAGATAGATAGATAGATAGATAGATAGATAGATAGATAGATAGATAGATAGATAGAGTGATAGAACGATAAATAGGATGATAGAACAATAGATAGATAGATAAATAGAACGATAGAACGATAAATAGAATGATAGAACGATAGAGTGATAGATAAATAGAACAATACAACGATAGATAGATTAACAGATAGAGTGATAGAATGATAGAACGATAGCTAGATAGAGTGATAGATAGATAGATAGATAGATAGATAGATAGATAGATAGATAGATAGATAGATAGATAGAACGATAGAACGATAGATAGTTAGAATGATAGAACAATAGATAGATAGATAGAACGATAAATAGAATGATAGAACGATAGAGCGATAGATAAATAGAACAATACAACGATAGATAGATAAACAGTGATAGAACGATAGAAAGATAGATAGATAGAGTGATAGAATGATAGATAGAACGATAGAACGATAGATAGATAGATAGATAGATAGATAGAACGATAAATAGAATGATAGAGCGATAGATAAATAGAACAATACAACGATACATAGATAAACAGATAGAGTGATAGAACGATAGAACGATAGATAGTTAGAGTGATAGAACAATAGATAGATAGATAGATAGAACGATAAATAGAATGATAGAACGATAGAGCGATAGATAAATAGAACAATACAACGATAGATAGATAAACAGAGTGATAGAACGATAGATAGATAGATAGATAGATAGATAGATAGATAGATAGAACGATAGATAGATAGATAGATAGATAGATAGATAGATAGATAGATAGATAGATAGATAGATAGATAGATAGATAGATAGATAGAACGATAGATAGAACGATAGATAGATAGATAGATAGATAGATAGATAGATAGATAGATAGATAGATAGATAGATAGATAGATAGATAGATAGATAGATAGATAGATAGATAAATAGATAGAACAATACAACGATAGATAGATAAACAAATAGAGTGATAGAATGATAGAACGATAGATAGATAGATAGATAGATAGATAGATAGAACGATAGATAGATAGATAGATAGATAGATAGATAGATAGATAGATAGATAGATAGATAGATAGATAGATAGATAGATAGAGTGATAGAGTGATAGAACGATAAATAGGATGATAGAACAATAGATAGATAAATAGAACGATAGAACGATAAATAGAATGATAGAACGATAGAGTGATAGATAAATAGAACAATACAACGATAGATAGATAAACAGATAGAGTTATAGAACGATAGAACGATAGAACGATAGAACGATAGATAGATAGAACGATAGATAGATAGATAGATAGATAGATAGATAGATAGATAGATAGATAGATAGATAGATAGATAGATAGATAGATAGATAGATAGATAGAGTGATAGAACGATAAATAGGATGATAGAACAATAGATAGATAAATAGAACGATAGAACGATAAATAGAATGATAGAACGATAGAGTGATAGATAAATAGAACAATACAACGATAGATAGATTAACAGATAGAGTGATAGAACGATAGAACGATAGCTAGATAGAGTGATAGATAGAGTGATAGATAGATAGATAGATAGATAGATAGATAGATAGATAGATAGATAGAATGATAGATAGATAGATAGATAGATAGATAGATAGATAGATAGATAGATAGATAGATAGATAGATAGATAGATAGATAGATAGATAGAACGATAGAGCGATAGATAAATAGATAGAACAATACAACGATAGATAGATAAACAGATAGAGTGATAGAATGATAGAACGAAAGCTAGATAGATAGATAGATAGATAGATAGATAGATAGATAGATAGATAGATAGATAGATAGATAGATAGATAGATAGATAGAGTGATAGAGTGATAGAACGATAGAACGATAGATAGATAGATAGATAGATAGATAGATAGATAGATAGATAGATAGAACGATAGATAGAACGATAGATAGATAGATAGATAGATAGATAGATAGATAGATAGATAGATAGATAGATAGATAGATAGATAGATAGATAGATAGATAGATAGATAGAGTAGGTTGTGTAAAGGCAGTGCAAACACACACACACACGCTCGTCTTCTAATGAAAACATGAATATTTCTGCATGAGTTGATTCTTATTAAGCTAAAGCAGCAGCTCCAGTATAATGAGTGTTCAAACTCCTCTCAAATGAACTAAACAGCACAGCAATTACACAAACACAAACAGAACAAGTCATTTACACACATTCAGCTGCTCTCTCTCTCCATTGTTCTCAGTGTTCATCCACCTCATGAGGAATTAATTAATGAAGACACTCGCTCTGTAGTTGAGAGGAAGCGCCAGTGTGTGGAAATATAACCTGTACATGGAGAATACTGTATGTTTTTGTGGTTGTTAATGCTAATTTTGGGTTTAATCAGGTTAAATAGGGAACATATGCATATTCACAAAAACAACAAGAGAATATGGTATTGTTAGTTGATTATGCATCATTTTATTGATATAAAGCAGAAGTTGCCATAAGCAGCTCGTAATGCTGATACTGCAGAAACAGACACCTCACATATAAACACCGCAGTATTCTGCTGAGCTCTGGATTGTGTTTCAAATGCCATTCAATACTTGTTTCTGACTATCTAGAGTTTTTATTTATTTATTTAATTTTTTTTAGATTTGAATTGTTTCTACATCAGCATGCAAACTGGACACTGAATCTCACCACAGTGAATGTTCTCATGCAACTATCAAAAAGTGTTAAATCTTCAATAAGCTTCAGAATTATGTATTCAGGCGGTTACTGAGTTCTGACTAAAGAGGAAGCAGAAAAACTTGACAAATGTGGCAAAAAACTAGCAGTTGTGTTATTTTCACACACACTTCTCCCTCTGCCCAGTGTAAAAGCAGCTAGTGATTGAGCTCTGAGAGGATTTCCGTCGTCTTCAGCTCTCTTCTCTGGTAATTCATTTACACGCAACACAGTAAACCATTGCTAGTTTTGAGACTTTTCAGCTGTTTAGACACTTTCAAAACGTCTTAATACATTAGAGATAATATGAATTTAGACCAACATTAAACATCCATAATTGTAATAGATTTACTTTATTGTCAGTTCTATATTATTGGACTAACTGTGTGCTTTTATTTGTATATTCTGCTGTAAGGTTAATGATGGAAACATTGGTGATGCTCCTCCTCACTGGATCTCTGATACAAGGTCTTTTTAACAATCTGATTTTTGATTTTGAAAGTACTTTCATGTGACATTTGAGATATTAAATAGCAATAAATGCTGCAGAAGTTTGCTCTGCATTAACTGTGTATGATTACTTCTGTTTGTGTTTTAGGTGCATTGTGTGGCTTCAATATCAATCTGCCACAGACAGTAGAAGCTGTGAAAGGATCCTGTGTTTTCATACCCTGCACATTTGATATTGAACAACAATATGAAAATTTACTCACTAACAGTGCAAAGAGAATGTGGTATAAAGAAGGAAGCCCTGTAACACCAGTGTTTGACTCCAGCCGCCCCGACACTGGACTGTTTAAAGGAGAAATATTCGGCACTGCTACACAGAAAAACTGCAGCACACGCTTCAATAATGTCAATCAGAGTCATAATGGGTCATATTACTTCAGACTTGAAGGCAACGGTAAATTGAAATATAACTACAAACAACCTGAACACACCCAAGTTCAAATTGGTGTCTTAGGTGAGTGTCATATTGTTCATGCTTCTATAGTGACACAAAATTAAAAAAAAGAAATGTTAAAAGTTATTAATTCCCAAAGAGTTGAATTAACAATCTACAGTGTTAAACAGTACTCGTGTTCAGTGTTGTTAGATGGTGTAATATTTATGTACTTTCACTTTTACACTGAAAAAAAACCCCGCCGAATTTATCTGACTCCGCCCCTCAAGCGCCGCTGCTTATCTTCAGGTAAGTTGGATTGCTTTTGTCTTTATAAATTTACACTTGAGAAATACTTTTTGTTGATAATTTTACTCAAAATATGATTGGCGGTGAACACATTTAGAAAGGACAAACTGCGAGTGTTTTTGTCAGGTTATGTTCGTGAGGTGCAGAGATGCAACATTATAATTCAAAGTCATAATTGTTAATGTCTAGGTAAAGTTTTATTAACTATTTTATGTTTCCGTGCAGCACTTAATGAATGTGACTGACTAATTAACCTCGTATATGCTTTAAAGTTGCCACTTTGCCCGTTTGTCAAATAAACGTTGGAATTTGTACATCTGTCTGAAGACTCTTGATTTTAAGTCTAATCTTGTACATTTATACCATACAATAGCATTTTTATTTTTGCACTGAAAAGAATACTTTATTAATAACACTTAAAGGATTAAAACAACACCAGGGGTGTTAAATACCCCATAGTGTAAAATTTGAACAACAATTGCAAGTGTAACAATTTTTATATTATATTAACACTAAAAACTCAACACTATGGGACCATAGATGATCTTCAGTAGTGTTAAAATTGACACTTTAAGTGTTAAACTGACACTGCGTTTCTTACTGTGTGTAGTAGAAGATTTCTTTTTTAAGTGCCCCTTTATTACTGGACATGATAATCTACGTTATTTTGCAATATTTGACTGCATCTCTATGTGTGTTTCAGGATCTCCACCCAAACCCACACTGAGTGTCTTTAAGGATCAGCAGGAGGTGATGGAGACGGTGGAGGTGATGGAGGGAAGTTCAGTGAGTCTGCGCTGCTCTACTGTCCGTCTCGTCCACCATCTCTCACATGGAGCTCGTCTCTCAATGAGAGCATCACAGGACGGCAGCATCAGAACCAAACTGAGCTCATCTCTGATCTGAACTTCACTGTTTCTCACCGTCATCACGGAGTCACTTTCACCTGCTCTGCAACACACCAGCTACAGAAGCAGATCACAACACAAGAGTCCCGTGTGCTACGAGTTCAGTGTAAGACAGGAATTATATCAATCTATTCTGACTTATCATCTATAACTAGTGTTGGAAATCATAAAGTACTTGCGTGAATGATTTTCTCCTCTATTAGATGCTCCTAAAAACACATCAGTGATGATAAATCCAGCTGGTTTAGTTCTGGAGGGTCATTCAGTGACTCTGAGCTGCAGCAGTGAACTACACCTGGTACAGAGACACTGAAGAACTCCTGAAACCAGTTCAGACCGGACCAAACCTGACCATCAACAACACTGACCCGACACACAGCGGACGATACTACTGTAGAGCTGAGAACAAACACGGCACTCAGAACACATCAGTGCTGCTGGATGTCTCGCAGACTCATTTCTGTCTGCGTCCTGCTGATGATTAACATTTAAAGGTGATCACAACTGTTTCTGTTTCCATCAGGCTTCAGATCCCATCTTAAACTTAACATTATTCAAATTATATACAGAACTCAACTTTTCTCTTTGGCTTTTGGTTTACTGTTTATCTTAAATTCCTTGTAAATTTTACTGTAAAACATGTTTGGATAGCGTGATCTGTTTTCCCAAAGCAGTTACATGCAAACCTGCTTTATGATAACATTACCGTGAATTGTGATCAGATACATCACTGATTTTTCTGAAGAATTTTGCCAAGTTATTGAACTAATGAAAATAGTTGCAAGGCATTTGGTTTGGTGGTGGGGTGGGTGGGGGGAAATCATGCATTTGGGTGTCTTGGTGCAGCATTTAGGCCTGGATTTATGTATTTTAATTGCAAATAAAATTTCCATACATTTGTATTAGACAAGACATTCATAAGGCAGGTCAAGTTGTTCCATAGTTTTCACGTTTCTTTCTACATCTTTCTGATATTTTGAAGAATGTTGGTAATCAAATAGTTGACGTTAGCCATTGACTTGAAATTCTGTATCATGGAAGTCAATGTCTACCATCAACTGTTTGGTTATCAACATTCTTCAAAATATCTTCTTTTGTGTTCAACTGAAGAAAGAAACTCATACAGGTTTGGAACAAGTGGAGGGTGATTAAAATGATATTAATTTTCATTTTTGGGTGAACTATCCCTTTTATACCTTTTTTTCAGTCATTCAGTGAAAAGGTGAATAGTACTAAACTGCTAAATGTGACTAAGACAAAGATATTAAGATAAATAAAGAAAAATTAACATCATGATTTGCTTTAAAAGTGCGTTACAAATAAATTAGACTTGACTTTTAGACTCTGAGGTTTGTCAGACAGTAAAACCAGTGAAAACACACTGAAGGATCAACAGACCAGAAGACCGCAAACTCTCTGACAGGAAAGAAAACACCTAGCAACCACACAGAACACCCTAGCAACAGCATATTAGTAACAAACAAACAACAAAACACTCGGAACAACCTCACAGACGCCAGTCACACTGTCCGCAGAAATGGAAAAATGACGAGTATTTATTAAGTATTTAAACAGCCTGCCATTATGAATCCGCATAGTACAAACATGAAACCAGTGTCTTACACACACACACACACACACACACACGCACATACTCTTAAGTGTAATTACATCCTGTAATGCCCAGTGCTCTGTGTGCATGATGGATTATGGCATGACACCATTATTTAGCTGAAAAATGATTAATGGTGTACGAGCTCCATAAACACTGAGCTTTGAGCTGGAACTGAGAGACAAGCCCACGGAGAGCGTTTGTGACCCGCTCACACCTCTGAAATAAACACCACCACGGCCTACATGAAATATGAGCCGCATTAAAGCGCCATTGTTCTCCATATGACAGGAGGAGCAGAATTCATTCAGCTTTCGTCCAGGAGTGATAAACTCTTCATTAGAACTCCAGACGTCTGTACAAAAGCGATGGCACTAATGGAAAAGCGCAAAACACTACGTAAAAAGGCAGAAAAACACAACTGACATGAGATTACAGCTGTCTGCCGAGAAAAAAACAATGAATGTTGCTTGTAAGAAATAACTATTTCATCATAATACTTCTGAAGAGCCGTCAGTGCAGAAAAACGCTGTCAGGATGGTGCTGTTCCAACATCTACCAGCTAACTATGTTAAGTCTTGAATGAAAGTATGACTTAGGGCTGCCAGTTCTACTTTTTATAAATGACTCTGCACTTGTTTTTTTTCCGGGAAGACACTTATAAATTCAGACAGTCGCGGGTTGCGTTTTCTGGACTTGTTTTCAGAATAAAGTTGAGTATTTGGGCTTGTTAGTGGATTATCATTATTTAATGTGTGTGATGATGTTTTTCTGTCTGTCAGTGCCATGGGAATCTCTAATCTATTTCTTTACCAGTCTATTTTGACATTTGAAGTAATTAGATTCCATTACAAGCTTTATTTGATGCAACAGTAAGACATTTCATCCCTTTATACCTTCCTTTTAACCTTTTATTCCTCTCTTGCGGGTCACGCTCTTTATCCTCAGTGGTCAAGCAAGACCAAAGATAATAAGCATAACTATAAGTACTATATTCTGTTTCATTAATATTTAATCTTTAGTATTTTGAGGGGATTTAGGATTTCATGATGCACTCTAAAAAATAATGTGTTGGCTCAACAAAAAACATGTATTTGAACATTTATCCAGTTCTGTGCAAACTTTGCTGGGAGCTAGAAATCCACCGCATGATTTCCAAAGTTAACAAGACAATTTTACAACATCTCAGTTTTCTAGGAAAATCAATTAATGCAAAAACTTGAGTTTGTTACACACAATATTAACAGAACTCGGTGGGACTTTTAAGCTTCAAGATTTATCTGAATAAATTAGATTTTTTACCTTGCAACCTTGCATTTTATTTATTTATTTATTATTTTATTTTACATTCATTTTTAACAGGTCCTCTTATTTATTCTTTAGACTGCACTACACAATATTCACCTCTAAATTATGCACCACTTACTGTATTTCTATATTAAATAATTCTGTGTGTATATATATATATATATATATATATATATATATATATATATATTAGAAACTATAGAAAACTATTTATACGAGTATTTTCAGACATAATTACTTTTATTAGGTTCTGCACTTGAATATATATTTATACACTGTCAAAGACTCATTGTGGCTGATTTGTGGATTGTGCCACAAAAATTGCTCTGTACTTGCCATGGTCATTTTTGACTGCGAAAATCACACGTGAGAGTATTGTGAGTACAATTTCTTTGTTTGTTCATATGGAAAGTGTCATTAAAGTTACCAAGTTTCGCACCATTCTGATTAAGTAAGAAAATGACTATTCATTCTAAAATTAATGAAGATCTCCAGAAGGTTCAAGGTTCAATAATAAAATTAATATCTGATTTTAATAGCCACACTGTAAAAAGTGATAAGTTGACTTAACTTAAAAAAAATGAGGAAACCTGTTGCCTTAAAATTTTTAAGTAAATGAAAAAAGTTCACTTAACTTTTTTTTTTTTTTTTATAAATTATTATTTACTTAAGTCAACTTTTTACAGTGCAGGGAAAAATAAAGTGTCACTGTAAAACGTGATAAGTTGACTTAACTTAAAAAAATTGAGGAAGCCAGTTGCCTTAAAATTATTAAGTAAATAATAATTAAAAAAAAAAAGTTAAGTCAACTTATCACGTTTTACAGTGATATGGGGTTTATGTGTATTAAGAGTTTTGAGCACAATAAAAATCACCATTTTTTAATTCAGTGCATTTACGTCCTGATGAGATGGTCACATAGTTGGTGGACATTTTTTTGTAACAGACTAGAAAAGAAGGAAAACGAACAATATTTGTGGCAGAGCATTGAAAACTGGAACAAAATCCCTTTCTGTGCTTATTTTGGGCTTGTTTTGCCAGACCTGGTCGATTATTTCTCTAGCAAAACCTTGGCCTTAATGAAGATTCAGATTCACGATCAGATTCTGAAGATCAGACTCATGATGAATCAAAGCTTTCTAACAGCAGGACGCTCCCTGACCCTCAAAGTTTTTGTTTTAACGGCAGCAATTATGAAAGCGCTTTACTAACGAGCATATGTGGACTCAAAGCTGCTGTCCTCGCTAACAAGTCCCTCTAATGAGATCATTAATTATGTCCCCCAGCAGCCCAAATCTGCTGCATCAACATGTCGAGAACAACACAAAACCGGCATGTGGGGTGTGAGAGCAGATTACGGGTCAGCGTGAGAGCACACGAGCCGCGAGGAGACGTGTGTTTTAGAACGGCCGCCGTCTGCTCTTAAACAGCACCATCTGTATGAGAGAATGAACGAGACACGCTAACAGACCGTTCCCTGAGCCTCTGATGCTTCAGAAACATAAAAAGAGAAGACATCAACAATCAGTTTTCATTGCGAAACTAAATATAAACTTTAATTTATCTTTAAAGATCAGCTGCATTCATTTTAAATAGCTCTGTGATCTTACTAGATGACAACTGAAAAACACAAAATGTACTTTTTTTAAAAACTGTCCTGAGATATGGATGAGCAGTAATATTTTTCTTGGAACCCAACTAACATATGATCTCAGAACTTTAGTTAATGTTCTGGCAAGGTTCTCTCGAAGTTATGAGCAAACTTTCTTCCAGTAACATTAATAGAACGAGTTATCTGGTCTTTATTTACATTTATACATGGACCATTTTTCTGAAACATTTTAGATTAGAAATTTGGGCCTTTTTTAAATTGTACTACAGATGGTTCAGGGAACGATTGAAGACATTTGCAAAATGAAAAAATTGAATATTGCATGCATGTTTTTGCTGACGTTCAAATAACAAAGAAAAAAAACCATTCAGAAATAACATTTTCAAAACGTTCTTAGAACGTTCTTCCACTAATGTTAATAAAACATTCAATCAAATCTGATCTTTAATAATGTTCTTAGCACAAAAACATTATTTATACATTGTACACCGAACGTTTTTTTTCTGGAAACATTTTAGCGGAATGTTTCGTTTTTTAAATCATTTTAGAACGTTCAGACAACATTCAAATGTAAAGTTCCGATAATGTTTGCAAAATGGAATGTTTCCTTTACATTCGCGAAACATTAAAAAAATGGTGATTTTGACAGCTTAGGGAACATTCAGAACTTAATTTGAATGTTAGCAAAACATTCTTAGCGTTCGTTCACAGAATTAGCGCGCTACTTTTCCACTGTTTTTCTGTGTAAACTCGATTAGACGGACGTGTTTGACAGCTGTGTTCGCGTCTCATGTCTTTTGCAGCGTCTCATGCATGACATGCATTTAAAAAATGTGGTGCTCTAGTTAAAAGAAGTTCAACTTTAAAAAAACAAACAAAAAAAGATGTTCGACATTTTTCCATATTCCCGCGTCTCGCATTTCTGCTTTGAAAATGGCCCCTTGACCCATTAGAACATATTTTTGGGAGTTCTTGACCAGAATAAGCTTATAATCAAACATCTGGCTACATGAATGAGCAAGAATATATTAGTATTCAACAGGAGGAAAAGCACCGGCGTGTGCCGTGAAAGACAAACAGCTCAAGCTAAACTATCAGCCCACAATCCACCGAGCAGCAGATGCATTTCAGATTTCACAAAACTTTACCGAACGACCCCTTGAGGAAAGTATGAGCTGCGCAGACAAAGATCTCGACACAAAACACTGAAACAGATTTAAATATGAGTCAGTATCTCTGAGCTCATGTCAAGAGATGAGCGATGCTTTACGGGCCGCATTTCAGTGTCTCCAAACCACAAGACGAGTTTGACACACAAATGTGATCTACAGGTTTGAACGCCTGGCAAACGCAGTCCTCAGAGCTGTATCCCATTTAGTCACGCTTAGCAATCATCTTTAAATAAAAGCTTTAAATAAAAAAAAATCACAAGGGGTTTGGTAACGATTTACTTTGATGTAAAATGCATTATAAAGATATATGCATTTTATCTTTTCATAAATAATCGTATGCAAAGTTAAATTGCATGATAATATTTGAAGGTTATTTCTCGTGTTTTAATGCAAAGGTGTACAGATAAATATTATAATTTATTGTGATCATGCAATGCATTATAAAGTGCATCACAAGGCATAATTAATGCATTAAAACTAATTACATAATGCATTATATATAAAGGCTTTAAGTAAAGCGTTAACGCTAATGTCGTAAAATAAAATGTGAAAATACAACCGGAAGTGTGCAAAATGTCATCCCTGCTGCACTCTGTTAATCAGAAGTGTTATTAATAAACTACAGTGGCTGCTGTGGTTTAAATGTAGTTTTCTCAGGAAGATGCTCTTCAGACTATTTCTCTGTCATTCCACCAGTTAAGCCGGAGAGATAAGCTAATGCCAGGTAATGCTAATTTCTGCTACAGCGCACCTTGTGAATGTGACCCTCGGGTTTTTGAGCAGAACTCTGTGTTCACTATACTTGTGTGTGTTTGTGTGCTGAAGTCATTCTGTGTAATCGATCTCTTTTTATTAGCAGATGAGAGCAAACGGGTTTAAACCCCTGGATTCTGCACACTGACCTCATTCTGAAACCATTAACAGCTCAGGGATTTGAGCACGCAATTAATGAAAACGCAACTGATTTAAAGGTTATAGCAAGACAGCGAAATCAGTCTTATTTCACAGCTGTGAGATGAAGCTTGCAGAAGGGGGTTTTCACAGCAATGCCATAAAAGAACCATTTTTTTCTCTGAGTGTGAAGAGCATTTGACAAATCTAAAGAACCTTTTGTGGAATGAAAAGCTTCCATGCACTGTAAAAAAAAAAAGGTGAGCCAACTTAAAATTTTAAGGCAACCAGCTTCAGCAGATTTTTGAATTTATACAACAAATCTCCCACAAAAATAAGTTGAGCAAACTCAAAAATCTGCTGAAGCTGGTAAAAAATGTTTTTTTTTAAAAATTCGCCCAACCTTTTTTTTTTTTTTACAGTGTGGATGTTAAAGATTCTTAATAGAAACAATCAAAGCCAATAAAGTGCCATTAGTTTCACAAGTTTGACTCATTCCAGCTAAAATAAAGTAATGTTTATGGAACGTTCTCCAAATGATAGAATGGAACGATCCTCTAATGTTCACATCGCCAAAAAGAAATGTTTTAATGCATTAAAAAAAAAAAAACTAGATGGCTTGAACATTTGAAAAACATTAAAAAATAATGTTTTCATTACGTGATCAAATAGAATGTTCCTCTAGTGGTTACTTAACCAAGAAAAAACGTTCTTTAAATATTAAAAAAACAGGTGTTTTAAACATTGAGAGAACATTACAATGTAACGCTCTCATAACGTTGTCAAAATGATCAAATGGAATGTTCCTCAAACGTTCACATAACCAAGAAGAAACATTCTTTGAACATATTTTTGTTAGCTGGGTACCTAGACAGACAGATCTGACTTTCTTAATAGTCAGCGCTACACGTGGCTTTTGTGGAGAAATCAGTTTTAGGGCTCATGGACAGATTCATCCAAGATGGCGGATGAGCTAAGGGAAATTATTTCAATTATAAATATATTTTGTCCACTATAGCTAAAAATGAAAAATGAATTCACTCTAAATGAAAAATAATAGGCTATTTACCCAGTATGTGTATGTGCTGCATGTGTAGTTCTGCTGTAGAGCATTTCAAACACATTACCTTGCTTTCATTTCAGTCCAGACGCTCTCCAAAAACTGTGTGTGAGGAGCATGGCAGTATTTGTTTCTCCACGCAAGATCTGTGTATATTTACCCGGTGCGCTGTTTGACTGACACACTATATAAACAATCACGCTTTGCCTAATGGGTAATTAATCAGGGTCCCTGGTTAGAGGTGATCAATTCCCGGCGTCTAAACAGCACACAGTTATCTGGCTCTGAATTAAACCCAATTAAACTGACTCAAAATCTCACATAACAAATAGACTTTTAGTGCTCAGTTGTGTAAAACGTGCCACCATAATGCAGTCATTATATATATATATATATATGTATGTATATATAAACGTACATATGCATATACTCTATATAAACACTATAGCAGTCAAAAGTTGATTGTTTTCGAAAGGAAGTCTCTCCAAAACTACATTTATTTGATCAAAAATACAATAATAATGGGAAATATTATTGCAAGTCAAAATAGCTGTTTTCTATGTGAATATCTGTTAAAATGTAATTTATTTCTGTGATTAAATCTGAATTTCCAGCATCATTACTGCAGTCTTCAGTGTCACATGATCTTCAGAAATCATTCTAATATGCTGATTTACTGCTGAAGAAACATTTCTGATTATTAGTATTATGAGCAACAATAATAACTGATAATAAATGAGCAGCACATAGAAAAGTCATTTGAAATAGTAATAATATTTCACAGTATTACTGTATTTTTGGTGAGCAGAAGAGACTTCTTTCAGAAACATAATGATTCCAAACTTTTATACTTTTTTCAAACTATATCAACATCAATCATAAATTCAACCTGTTTAACAATGAACATCACGACACACACTAGACGTCAGTATTTGAGCTGTGTGTGTGTGTGTGTTATATAGTGCAAACATGACTTTTCAAAACCGGTTTATTTCACACTCCTGCGCTCCTGTTTTCACCTGCATCCATGCTGTTCTTCATGTTGCTCTGTGGCTGTGGATCTGAGGGCTTCTGGCTTATTTTCTGCTGTCACCGTCATTTTCTCCCGCAAACACAAACCCACAGTATCAGGCCCAGTATCTCTCTTTCCTCATGCATACACATGTGTTTTTATAACAGTATTCCACCATCAGAACGAGTGCAGCTGTGGTGATTGACAGAAACACTGCAGAGGTGTTTGTGTGTGTCTTTGAAATGATGATATTCTCTCTGCGTGTATCTGAGTGAAAGAGAAATGAGGCGATGGCTACAGAGACACAGACTACCAAACGCCCCACATCTGATAGAATTAAATCAAATTAAATGAGGTATGTCACTTTAAAAATGGAGGTAAATTCATCTGTGTGGCTGCACCAGGACTCTGACGTGTGTTGATGGAAAATAAATAATGGTGCGAAAAAAGCGGAAAGAAATGAGACACAAACTGAGACGCAAACACAGAGAATCAGAATATGATGATGAGGCTGAACATCCCAAGATATCAGCGAGAAAATATGAGAATACAGTGAATAAAACAGAAAATATCAGAAAACCAAGTGCAGAAAATATAAGAATACAGTAAAAAAAAAATAAAAAACATATAAAATGAAAATATATTAAATAAAGTGCAGGAAACATGAGAATACAGTGACTAAAACGTAGAAAATATAAAAAAAACAAAGTAAAGAAAAACAGAAAATATCAGAAAACCAAGTGCAGAAAATATAAGAATACAGTAAAAAAAAATTAAAAAACACATAAAATGAAAATATATTAAATAAAGTGCAGGAAATATGAGAATACAGTGAATAAAATGTAGAAAATATAAAAAAACAAAGTAAAGAAAAACAGAAAATATCAGAAAACCAAGTGCAGAAAATATAAGAATACAGTAAAAAAAAATTAAAAAACACATAAAATGAAAATATATTAAATAAAGTGCAGGAAATATGAGAATACAGTGAATAAAATGTAGAAAATATAAAAAAACAAAGTAAAGAAAAACAGAAAATATCAGAAAACCAAGTGCAGAAAATATAAGAATACAGTAAAAAAAATAAAAAACATATAAAATGAAAATATATTAAATAAAGTGCAGGAAATATGAGAATACAGTGACTAAAACGTAAAAAATATATAAAAAACAAAGTAAAGAAAAACAGAAAATATCAGAAAACCAAGTGCAGAAAATATAAGAATACAGTAAAAAAAATAAAAAACATATAAAATGAAAATATATTAAATAAAGTGCAGGAAATATGAGAATACAGTGACTAAAACGTAAAAAATATATAAAAAACAAAGTAAAGAAAAACAGAAAATATCAGAAAACCAAGTGCAGAAAATATAAGAATACAGTAAAAAAAATAAAAAACATATAAAATGAAAATATATTAAATAAAGTGCAGGAAATATGAGAATACAGTGACTAAAACGTAAAAAATATATAAAAAACAAAGTAAAGAAAAACAGAAAATATCAGAAAACCAAGTGCAGAAAATATAAGAATACAGTAAAAAAAATAAAAAACATATAAAATGAAAATATATTAAATAAAGTGCAGGAAATATGAGAATACAGTGACTAAAACGTAAAAAATATATAAAAAACAAAGTAAAGAAAAACAGAAAATATCAGAAAACCAAGTGCAGAAAATATAAGAATACAGTAAAAAAAATTAAAAAACACATAAAATGAAAATATATTAAATAAAGTGCAGGAAATATGAGAATACAGTGAATAAAATGTAGAAAATATAAAAAAACAAAGTAAAGAAAAACAGAAAATATCAGAAAACCAAGTGCAGAAAATATAAGAATACAGTAAAAAAAAAAAAAAAAATTATAAAATGAAAATATATTAAATAAAGTGCAGGAAATATGAGAATACAGTGAATAAAGTGCAGGAAATATACAGTAAATAAAATGTAGAAAATATAAGAAAACAGTCAAATAAAATGCAAAAATTAGACATTAAAGCACAGAAAACATGAGAATACTGTAAATAAAGTACAGAAAATATGAGAATACAGTTAAATAAAGAGCAGAAAACATAAGAATATAGTAAAAATCAGTGTATAAAAATATCAGAATATATAAATAAAGTGTAGAAAATAAGAGAATACCATAATACCATAATGAGAATATCATAAATAAAAAGCAGAAAATATCAATAGACACTATTTTCGATTGAAAAACTAACACTATAGCTTTCTTTTTTCTATATTCTATCTACTTGTTTTCTTTAAAAAATAAAATAAAATACCTTGCTACGTGTACTGCGTTAGGCTAACCGAGACTTGTTAGAGCATGCTGTTGCTCTTTTGTTGGTTTTGATTGCTTCTATTGTCACTTTGGATAAAAGCATCTGCTAAATGACTAAATGTGAATGTGAAATATCAGAATACAGTGAACCGTTTGTGAACACAGTATTTAGTCCCAGTGCGCAGAATCTGATCTATAAGAGCATGCAATGATAATCTAAGCTCGCTCGCTGCAGAAGGACTCTCGAGGCGTTTCAAAGAGTCTCACCTTGGCATTGGTGTGTGTCTCATAACCTTCCCTCCATTAGCACTCATCTCTGTCTGATAAGAGCGTGTTCTGTTATCTGGAACGCACGCTGATTATTTTACCCAAGAGTCTCTGAGTGAGTGTGTGTTTGAGAGAGTGTGAGGTGATACAGAGGACGCGCTTTAAATGGAAACACACAGAGAGAAAGACAAGTGTCTCACACGCACACTGATAAGGACACTTCCGCTGCACTTACTGTAGGAAACCAGAGACGCACGTTTGACCGAGTGTGACGTGTGTGTGTGTGTGTGTCCACCGTTTCATCCTACATGCACTATTAACAAACTACATATAAGAGTGATACCTGTTTTTTAGCTTTCATCCCTGTCTCTGCTACTCTCCTGCACTGGCGACTGGACCTGATTGAAAACAGCGTGAGAGTTAAAGATGGTGTTAGTAAGGGTTTGATTCATGCACACTACTGTTTTTAAAGTTTTTAAGTCTCTTCTCCTCACCAAAACTTTTTTTTTTAAATCCAAAATATAGTAAAAACGTGTAAAATTATTACAATTTCTAACAGCTGTTTTCTATTTGAATATCTGTTAAACTGTAATTTATTTCTGTGTTCAAAGCTGTATTTTCAGCATCATTACTACAGTCTTCAGTGTCACATGATTTTCAGAAATGCTGCTTTTTTTGTACAGAAACCAGGATATATTTTATTTTTCAGGATTCACAGATGAATAGAAAGAGTCTTTACTGAGACTTTTGATCAATTTAATGCATCCTTGATGAATAAAAGATGAGTTAATTTCTTTAAAATAAATAAATAAATAAATAAATTGTGTGTAAAATTGTGTCCTTGTGGTAGCAGTCAGACATCTGTAAAAAGTCACAAAAAAATGTATAAAACTAAAACCATAAAAAATATTTTCATTACTTCAATTTGCTTCAAAATAAACATAACGAAATAAAATTAAAAATTTTATTTGTTACATTTCTCATTTCATTTAGTTTGTTGTTGTAAGCTTAAGTATTAAAATAACCAAAACTAAATTTACTAAAAGTAAAAAAATAAAAAATAAAATCCAATTCAAAACTGTTATTTTAGTATCACTATGCTATTATATTTTTAAATAATATTACAAATTAGTTCTTATTTTTATTTTTTCTGGTTTCATTTTATTTAAATTTAAATAGTTTGTTTTTTACTTTATTAGTATATTTATTTATTATTATTATTATTTTTAGTCTATATAGTTTTTATTTCAGTTTTAGAGTTAGTTATTTTAGTACACGCAGCTAAAGTAAACAAAAATTAGAAATATTGCCTTGACCACTAGCTAAAATAATATTTTTTCTTCAATTAACGGAAATATTTTTTATTTTTTTATGGTTCTAGTTTCAACTATAAAAACGCTGATTCAAAATATGAACAAAAACTATAATAGTATTTCAAAGATATTAAAATAACAGGCGTGCAAATACGATTATATGTTTTTGTAGGTTTTATGCGTTGCCAGAAATGGAAAGTGAGTAAAACTGTTCACGATACGAATCGTTGCAAAGCAGCTTTAAACCTGCAGAAAATTTGAAGTTTCTACATTATATTTAGGAGTAGGTTATTAGTGGTGATTATGTCAGAAATGTACAGTAAAAATCATGCAGCTAGTTACAAATTACACGTAATCAAACAGACGGTGAACGCTATTAACTGCAATGATTATATGTTGCAATTAAACATTGCGATTGAGCAAAATTTGGTAGTTTTGTATGTTATTCCAGGGTCAGCATCATCTGAGGTCTTCTGGGGGTTGGCATCATCTCTTCTCAGATTTTCGTAAGGGTTGGATCCAGACTGAAGCTCGTGTAAATCCTAGTTGCCTCGGGATGCAAGTCTATGGAAAAAAATCTGTGGAGTTTATGTAAAAAAACTGATTAAAGCTGCATATGATTCAGTTCCTCGCGTGTCAAACGTGTTGGAATCTACAGCAGGAACTCTGCTTATAACTTTCAGACGGACAGAAACTTATCTGCACTAATTCATCTCATTTGCCTAAAATTCCTGACACTCTCTCCATCAGCTTCGCTCTGCTGTCAATCACGCGGAGAACCTGCGGAGGACAGCAGATGCATGCGCGACTCTCGGCTGAAGGACAGCCGAAAGCTGATTGGCTGATGAGTTGTGATGGTCATGTGACACAGCGTGTGTTTGGACAGCAGTGGAGATCAGGCTCGTCTGTAAAAGAGATGAGCGTTTGACCCTCACAGAGACACAGAGGAGAGTCCGTCTTTCATTTTTCACTCTCGCTCTTTTTATTCATCGCTTTTCTGCACATGAATATCTCAAAGCAGTTTCGCTTTACAATAAGGTTAACATTAATTAAATAAATGAATTGCATGAAATTTTGAAGTATAAAACATACACAAAAAAATCATCTTAAACAAAAAAAAAATGTCATTTATTTATTGCTATTTATAACTTTGGAAAATATTTTTTTACAGTGTGTCACTGAAGCATTTATTAATGTTTAATAAATCATTATTATTTATTAACTCAATTAATTTAGTTACTAAATGACTTGCCAAAAATAATTTTAAAATATACAAAAAATATATAATAATAAAATTGTATAATTGTGAATAATTTTTCATTTTTTTTTTAAACGTTTTTATTTTTATTTTTTATAATTCATAAGCACATTATGAGGTTGGAGTGCTCTTTAAGACTTAAATATTATTGTATTTTTTTTTTTTTCAAATGTACTCCAATAATTTGTTTAAATTACAACTTCAACTTCATTCTAAAGCATTTAGTACCACATAAAAATATGTGTTTATCCATTAAATAATTAATCATTTATTAATGTCATTAATTTGGTTACAAAATGACATGGCAAAAATAATTTAAATAAGTAATAAATACAATATATATAATAATAAAATAGAATATTAAACCATTGTGAATAATTCTTTTTTTTTAAATTGATTAGCACATTATGAAGTTGGAGTTTTCAGCTCTTTTAGACTGAAAGAGTATTTTCTTGTAAAATCTTTGTTTTATATACAACTTTTTGATATATAATACTAATTTCTGTAGTTTTGTAGTTCTAAAGCATTAGTTTCAACATTTACTAATACACTATTAAAATCAAAAGCTGTCTCTGATAATATTATTTCATGAACTTGAGCTAATTTTAACTTAATTTTTATGAACTAATTTTAACACCGATTAATAAATGCAATAACAAATGTATTGCTCATTGTTCGTTAATGAATTACTATAATGGGATTTAATTGTAAATTCTTCATGCAAAGAAACAATCACATGTGAAACGTCTGAAAGTAAAGGATTGTTTTTGAGTGTTTATTTCTGAGAAGCTGTTTTGAAACAATCTGTACTGTGTAAACCACTATAAAACTGACATGTTTGTATATTTGAGTGAACACAATATTAACATATGCACAATTCATAAAACATAAACCTTCCGCAGGTAATCTCACAGTGGTGCGTTCATCAGGAAAATGAAGGAGAAATTCAGTCTCGGAAAGACTTTAAATGGCAATAAAACCCAGGAGGGACATTTAATAAGCCATTTGCAGTTTATGGTGGAATTTAATTATCATTAATGCTCAGAAGTATGAAATATACGTGAATCATCACTGATGTACAGATGAAACACTAACACGTTTTTCATTTACAGTTTTGACTTAGAGATGAAACCTTAGATAATGTCCAATGAAACCTGTTAAATATATTTAATGAATCTCATTTTTAATAAATAAACCTGTAAATTAGATGAGTGTGGTATTCTATGAACCTAAACTGAAGTGTTTATTTAATATGTGTATGTATCAGTGTGTGTTGAAGTGTCTTCTGTGAATACTAATGGGATGCCGTAGAAATATATTGTGACGAGTGTTAAAGGCTCCCGTCTCTGACTCTGCGTTCGACAGATAAAGAGAAATTCACCAGCAAACACTCTCACACGGCTGATAAACGACTCAAATGTCTGTGTGTGTATGAATAATCTCTGGGTTTTTATCTTTTTTTAAAAGAAGGAATATCTGAAGTCGTTTAAATTATGGTTCATATACAATGATATGAACACATTTCCTTAAAAAGCTGAACCGTGCAACTGCATAATGTACTTGGCGAGCAAAAAAAAGAAGCTTTTTGAAACTATTTCAAGAAATACAATGGTTTAATACGCTATTTTATTATTGTATTGTTAATTACTTTTTTAACTAATTGATAACTTCATACAGTATTTTAATGTGATACACCAAGTTCCCCATAATAAACACAAGCTAAATCCATTTGTATTTTATTGCATTGAACCAAGTAAAAAATAATAATAAATAAAATAATAATTATTTTAAATAAATATTTATATAATGGTTTCATGTACTACTTCACATATTTAAAAAAAATATATATATAATAATTTAATTATATTTTGCATGTTATTCTTGTAAATAATAATTATTATTATAATTATGAAATTAATAAATAATTATTTATTAATTGATAAATTAATATTTTTGTGCTCCACCCAGTCCTCCATAATAAACATGAAGTAAAAAAAAAAACTCTTATAAAAATATTTACAATGGTTTAACATACTATTTTATTACTGTCCTAATTATTTACATTATTTATGTTGTAAAAAATGAAATGAGTACATTAATAATTATTTAATTGATAAATTCATATTTTTTTTGTGATACACCCAGTTCTCCATAATAAACACAAGCTAAATCCATTAAGTAAATTGTTGCATTGAACTAATAAATTAAGTAAAAAAACAACAAGAAAAATATTATTTTATTATTATTATTTAGAATTATAATATTATTCATAACATTTATTATTATTTTCATTATTTTTTAAAATTTTATTATTAAAAAAAAACTAATGCAATTAATGTATTATTAATTAATTAACAACAATTTATCAACTATTTTTATTTTATTTTTTTTTAGATGTGAGACTCCCAGTCCTCCATAATTAATACAGGCTATTTTTATGTAAATTACTGCACTGAACTGACTGACATTTTACATAAGAACTTACACAGAAATATTTCATAAATGCATCCAGATCTGTGACATCTGTGTCAGATATTCATTAAAATAATTACACATATGAATATGTAAGTCAGACAATCATTATTGCAAAATACACCCTGTCAGGGTGATCAGGACAGATGATTTATTCAGTGAGAATGACTGTCTGACGGTACGTTATTATGCGCATTACATGGCTACTTACTAAATAAATCAATACATGTACATGAAATATTGATCTGAGTGTAAATGATTATATTACGTGAGAAGAAAGACTATAGTGGTGTGAAAGAACGATCAATTATACAGTGTAACGTCGTTATAGACACATTTTTGACAGCAGAACGAGGCGACTGGCCAATCAGAACGAAGTATGATAGAGATGTGTGTCGTAAACATAAATACGAGTCTCTCTCTCGCTCTCTTTATTCGCCTGCAGGGAACGAGTGACATTAAAAAGCTCTGGACTCCATGTCTCTCATCACAGAACGCATAGAGAGCTAAGTACCACACACACACACACACACACACACACACACACACACACACACACACACACACACACACACACACACACACACACACACACGCTTTGATTCTGCACTATAAAACATGACGCTTGGGGTCATTTAGTTCCATCAGCACTGTCTCCTCTGTGTGTGTGTGTGTGTGTGTGTGTGTGTGTGTGTGTGTGTGTGTGTGTGTGTGTGTGTTTCTGCATCGATTCACTCATAAACACCAGACGACCTACAGGAAGCCAATTATAGTGAAACTACTGAAACACACTACTTACATTTCCACGACACACTTGTGCTCACATACATACTCAACTATTCATGGATCACGTAACATTAGACCAGTTGTTATTGTTAACAAAATACTACACACTAAACCTATCTAAAAATGTTTTTGTTACTTGAAATAAGGCTGAAATAAAATAAAATAAAATATAATATTGTAAAACAAATAGAAACTAGAAAAAAATAAATAAAACTATTTAAAACGATTGTTTCATGTTAAATAAAGCATAAATATTAGATAAAAACTTACACATAAAATTTTTTTTTTTTCAATTGAAATAAATGTGAAATTAAATAAAACATATCAGATGAAAAACTTAAAAAGCAAACACTTGTTTTGTGTTAATTAAAATAAAGCCGAAATGAAATAAAACAAGTATTGTTTTCATTAATTAACATAGTTTAAATAAAATAAAGTATAAATATTAATTGAAAAACTTACACTCAGAAAACCAAAACTACACTGTAAAAAGTGATAAGTTGACTTAACTTAAAAAAATTGAGGAAATTCGTTGCCTTAATTTAATTTTTAAGTAAATTATAATTTTAAAAAAATAAGTTAAGTGAATTGTCAAGTTCACTTAACTTTTTTTTTTTATTATTATTTACTTAAAAATTTTAAGGCAACGAATTTCCTCAATTTTTTTAAGTTAAGTCAACTTATCACTTTTTACAGTGTATTTAAAATAGTTTTTGTTACTTGAAATAAGCTAAAATAAAATAAAATAAAACAAAATATAAATATTAGATGAACAACTTAAATATACAAACTTAAATCATTACTAAATAAAAGTAATAAAAATAACAAATAAATAAAAACTTTAATAAAAAAAAAGCATTACTAAAACTACAATTGAAATGACAAATGAAAATAAAAGTTAATTCAATTTGTTAACAAATACTACAGTTGATATATAATCCTAAAAAATCTGGACAGCATCGGTGGCGCAAAATAACCGTCAAATCACCGACATTAAACAGACACTAACAACTTTATACATTTAACATTTTCATTTTTGGTCAATTAATTTAAGAAACATGCGATCTGGAAATAACGTGTTAATGCAGTACAGTTAGACACACACTCAGACAAACTGATCATAATGAGTACAGAATCATGCAAATCCTAAAATAAATCTGTATGCAGATTTATATGTCCTCAAATATGCCTAAAGGTTCAGAGTATATAAAGCGCAGTGCAGTCAATTCAGGTCTCTTCCTAACAGTGTCATTAAATGTGTCTTTCTGAGATCTCACACACTGCAGCCACTGTCACTGTACAGTGTGTGTGTGTGTGTGTGTGTGTGTGTGTGTGTGTGTGTGTGTGTGTGTGTGTGTGTGTGTGTGTGTGTGTGTGTGAACCTCAGTGACATTTTCTGAAAGTTTAATAGCTTGTGTGTGTGTGTGCAGTGAGGGGATTTGACTCAGATTTGAACAGTAACAAAAGCATTTTAAATCCAGACTGCTCTGAGATCAGTGACCTGGTGAATCTGCTGAGAGGATTACAGCTACACACACACACACACACACACACACACACACACACACACACACATACACACACACACACGCACACACACACACGCACACACACACGCACACACGCACACGCACGCGCATGCACTGTTGTGTCTGTGTGTGAGAAAATAAAGCAGCTGAAGCAGAACTGATACACACACACACACACACACACACACACACACACACAGCAGAGCGAGCGAGAGATAAATGAAGGAGTTCATGCATTGTGGGATTGCAGCTCTTCTGCCGTCTGAGAGCTGTAGTCCGGTTCAGGGTGGTTTTGTTCAGGGTTTATTGATTCTGGGAGGTCAACCAGAGACATGCTGAGACACAAGGGAAGACCTGCTGTTATTTTATGCTTATATTAATATTGTTTGTGTGTGTCTGCCTTCAATGGAATGCAAATATACTGATAATATTTTTTTACCATATAGCAACAAGAATGAAAGTAGATGTTTATAGTGTTGATATATGTTAAATTATTTCTGAAGGTAATAATGAAATATTGCTACACCTATGCAACTATGATTTTGTTTGTTTGTTTTTTCTCTCAACATGTAATTCTGACCTGCTGTGACTTTTAGTCAAGTGAAACTATTTTCCAGAAAATACAGTAAATACTGACATTAAAAATTTCAAATGGTTATAAAATCATAGAAGCTCATTAAATTGCACTTTTTTTTTTTTAATTTACTAATATATATATATATATATATATATATATATATATATATATATATATATATATAAATTATTCATTTTTGTCAAATTTGCTAACTTAACCCTATTATTTCACGTTGTTTTCTGGTCATTTTAACTCGGAGAAGATTTTCTTTTTTCCAAAAAGTTAATGTTATCAAATTGAACTGAAACTTACTGACTTTGCTCACACAGTGTATAATAAATTTGATAAGTTTGGTCAGTTTTGAAGAGATCTTTTCTCCACTTGTGGTGTTCCCGGTCAATAATAATCAGTCTATAAAGAATCGTGTATAAATCTCTCATTATGTGATATTATCACCAAATCTTAAATTTAATTTAACTTTCAGGTTTAATTTAGTTTCTCTTTTCAGAGCTGTTTGATTGTAGGCCTCATTGATCTGAACTCATTTTCCAGTCATTATTGCCAAAATTATGCACAAATAATGCTTTTTTTCACTTAAAAACTGAGGTTTAATCTCAGATCAATGAGGCCTAAGATCATTAAGCTTCAAAAAGAAACACAAACTTGTGCCAACTGAAAGAAAACAAGTTGATGAAAAAATTGTATTCAATATTTGGTGATAATGAGAGATTTACAAGCAATTTTTCAAAGGCCAGTCATTTTTTAAAATGTCAAACTAGGCAATGGATTTTCACAAGGGTTAACTGCTTTTGCTCTGCTGTGATAATTCATATGTACAGTTTCTGTCATGACACACAAATTGCAGCTGAATTGTTTTATGGCCGATCGATGTGCTGAAAGTTGAATGTTTCTAGAGCTCAAACGAGACAAAATAACTCCCCTCCGCAGCGTTTCCAGACACGCTGATCGTCTGAGAACATCACAGCCGAAACGACAGAAGACACACACACGGGTTCATCACGTCTCACCGCACGCCGCCAATCAACTTCAGCCGAAAGAAAGAAAAACGGGAATAGAAAAGACGCAGGATTTTAACCAGCCCGCGCGAGTCACATGACAGAGGACGGGTTATGATCATTATTCTCATGATTGGTTATTGATCACTTCAGCTGTGCGCTTCACTCGCTCATATTTGCTTGTTCATTAATGTGGAAAAGTGTCTGTGATGAAGGATAATGCATCTATATAGCAATAGCTGCCAACTATATATTTAAAGGCCTCGCATGTCTCATCATGTATTATTCGTGTGTAATGTGAGTCTCAAATCTGATCATCAGGATCTTTTGAGGAGCGTTTGTTTCTTCATCTCTCGGTCGGCACTGGACTGCATTGCATTACATGTTTGGATCATTTAAAAATGAAATCTCATCTTACAAAGACATATATTTATTGGAGATATAGTCAAGTCAATGCAGATTGTGTCAAAGCAGCTTTAGAGTACTAAACAAGGAAATAGTGTGTCGAAAATATAGAGCGACGACTGATATTTATATCATTTTATGTAAGTATCTGCTGTACTGTTATAAAGATCTCATTGATTTACATTAAAAGCATCAGAACTTCATCATATAAATATGAACAGCTGCATGAAATTGCATATTTTTGGCCTCTAAATAAAATTAGCTGTTTTTTCCTCCATATTCTCACTATTTCAGACTATATGTGACCCTGCACCACAAAACCACTCTTAAGTCGCTGGGGTATATTTGTAGCAACAGCCAAAAATACATTGTATGGGTCAAAATTATAAAAAAAATTTTATGCCAAAAATCATTAGGATATTAAGTAAAGATCATGTTCCATGAAGATATTTTGTAAATTTCTTACCATAAATAAATCAAAACTTAATTTTTGATTAGTAATATGCATTGCTAAGAACTTCATTTGAACAACTTTAAAGGTGATTTTCTCAATATTTAGATGTTTTTGCACCCTCAGATTCCAGATTTTCAAATAATTGTATCTCAGCCAAATATTGTCCGATCCTAACAATTTTGAAAAATTGACACTTAAGACTGGTTTTGTCATCCAGGGTCACATATGAGCCATAAAAGCCTGATGCATAATACAAAACAAAGCATGCATGCAGACATTTATTAAAACATTTTGTCTAAAGGTTCGATAAACTGTTTGATTTTTTTTTTTTTTTGACGATTATTTCATTTATTATTATTATTGACTACTACGCCAGGCTTTACAGGGTTAATGCATTGTTAGTTCAGTGACATGCTAATGCCAGACATCATTGACATCAGTTGTGTTTCATGAGGACCTGTAGAGAGTCTCAAATGGAGCACCGTCAGGATGTTCTCTCAGTAGTACAGTAAACAGTAAACAGCATTTCTTCCGATCTCAGACTCACACAGACACAATGGCACAGAGTGTGTGTGTGTGTGTGTGTGTGTGTGTCTCTGGTAAGAAAGCGATTGACTGCAGCTCGGGCTTTTAGAGCGGCCCGTCTGTGTGCGATAATTGAGGTGATGTTATTTAAAAAGCACTCAGGAGCAGAGAGAGACAGGCAGACGGAGAGAGAGACTGCACAGCGGCGCTTTGTTACGGAGAGCGAGACAGCGGCGCGGAGGAGATGATCAGAAGAGACGGATGGAGACGTATGCATTAACAAACAAACATCCTCTCACAGCTCTCGATGAATGAACGCTGAGATCCAGACGAGAATTATCACATGATTCCGTGTGTTTTCATGCCAGCGTCCACCTCGTCTCAGCGTTTCGAGACATTTCTGGATCGTTCTGCTGAACTCTGAAACTAAGAAACGTTTTGGCACAAACTATCGGCATCTAATCACTACATTTCACTCCTTCACAAGCCAAATGAATGTTATGAGAAGATCTAGAATTCTGCCAAAGAAAATCTCCTTCACACCAGACAGAGAAACTTTCCAACCATTTGATTGCAGAATGTTTACATATTCTGTATTTTATCATCCAGCATGTGAAAGTCTGATCGCTCAGTAAAGTAACAGCACATTTAATCTCACTGATGAAAGTTACTAACAGTCGAAAGTTTGGGGACGCTAAGATTTTTTGAAAGAAGTTTCTTCTGCTCACCAGGTCTGCATTTATTTGATCAAAAAAAAAACAGTAAAAATTGTGAAATATTATTACTATTTCAAATAGCTGTTTTCTATGTGAATATATGTTAAACTGTAATTTATTTCTGTGATGCACAGCTGAATTTTCAGCATCATTACTCCAGTCTTCAGTGTCACATGATCTTCAGAAATCATTCTATTATTTACATTTAGTCATTTAGCAGTAGCTTTTATACAAAGCGACTTACAAATGAGGACAATGGAAGCAATCAAAACCAACACATGCAGGTGCTATGACAAGTCTCGGTTAACACAGTACTCATAGCAAGGTTTTTTATTTGTATTATTTTTTAAAGAAAATGAGTAGATAGCACATAGAAAAAAGAAGCTTAGTTTTTTTGTTTTGTTTTGTTTTTTTATAAGAAACAAGTAGATAGAATAGAAAAAAGACAGCTAGTGTTAGTTTTTCAAGAAAAGCTAGCAGTTAGAGAATAAATATGCAATTGATAGAGAGTCAAGTGTTTGTGTGTTTTTTTTTTTTAATAAAAAGGACAGATAGATAAAATAGAATTAGAATAGAGAGTGCTAGAGTTAGAGGGTCAAATAAGGATGGAATAGATGTGTTTTTAGTCGATTCTTGAAGATGGCTAAGGATTCAGCTGCTCGGATTGAGTTGGGGAGGTCATTCCATCAGGTGGGAACAGTTAATGAAAAAGTCCATTAAAGTGATTTTGTGCCTCTTTGGGATGAACAATAATGCGTAGAGTTGAGTGTCATCAGCATAGTAGTGATATGAAAAGCCATGTTTCTTAATGACAGAACCTAGTGATGCCATTTAGACAGAGAAGAGAAGTGGTCCAAGAACTGAGCCCTGAGGCACCCCAGTAGCTAGATGTTGAGACTCGGACACCTCACCTCTCTATTTGAACAACCTATTTGAGAGGTAAGACTCAAAACCACTGGAGTGCGGTTCCTGAGCGGTTCCCTAAACGAGCTGGGTTAAGAGTGGGTTTCTTAAGAAGTGGGGTTATACGAGCCTGTTTAAATGCTGAGGGGAAAAACTCCAGTGTGAAGGGATGTGTTAACGATGTGAGTGCAGGTACAACCGCAGGAGAAATGGTTTGAAGGAGATGAGATGGAATAGGATCAAGCGGACAAGTAGTAGGATGATGGGAAAGGATGAGTTTAGAGACTTCTGCCTCAGAGAGTGCAGAGAAGGATGTGAACGAGAGTTTGTTTGCTGGTAAAATGTGTTTGACAGTTTGTGGTGTGGAGAATTGTGCAGTGAGGTTTGTAATTTTATTAATGAAAAATGTGGCAAAGTCGTCAGCTGTTAGAGTTGATGAAGGAGGGGGAGGAGGAGGAGAAATGTTTTAAAGAGCATGCGAGAGTTAGGCGAATTGTTAATTTTGTCGTGATAGTATGTACTTTTAGCAGTGGAGACATTAGCAGAGAAGTCAGAGAGGAGTGATCAATATAAATTAAGGTCAGTTGGATTTTGTGATTTGCTTCCCATAATATTTACTACCAGCTACAGTGTATTTTAATGTAAAATCATATGTGGACTGTTACCATGGTAACGGATGAACGTGTCTCAATCCAGTAAGTGCTGGTGTCGTCGTCACTGAGGGTCGTTCACAGTTAAAGGTGACTGACATCACAACCTGCACATGACACAAGCTGACGGTTACCCAGAATGCAACTGGAGGAAGGTTCGTAATTAGTCAGAGTCTCAGACAGACGCCCACAGGAGCCTATAGATGGAGACGCGCACGAAAACCACAAGAGCCTCTGAGGAAGATCCAATCTGACTGACTGATTTCACAGGAAATAATGTTGTTTATCAAAGTTGTAGACATTTAATACTCACTACACAGAAAATGCAGCATGAGTTCACCATAAAGAGATGGAGAGAAACTATAAAAATAAAGAATAGTTTTACTTCCCTTGAGAAAATGAAGCACATTTTGGCATACTTTTAAAAAAAAGAGTACTTAGTATTACAGAAATAAACTGAATGAACTCAATGCAATGTTTTTGAATACTTAATTGCACACTAATTGCATTTAAATGAAAATTTATTATAGTTTAAATTTATATTTAATGCAGATTTAGAGTAGAATTTCAGTACATGTTTATAAGTTATTGCATAATAACTTTTACCGTTTTTAATTGATCAAACAACAGTTTATGGTAAACTGAAATATACTTTAATGTCATTTATAGTGACACTTATTAGTCGTGTATTTAAATATGTTTGTGCACACATTTATGACGGATTTGCAATTTAATACATTTCAAATATAATAACTTTAAATGTAATAATGAATAACACTACAGTTTAAATTATGACCAAGTACTTCTATAATCATAAAAAAGATTAAAACATAATGATTTAGAATTAGAAACATTACATTTTTAAAATCATAATAAAATATATTTATTATAACCCAAAATAAGGGGATTTTTTATTTTATTTTATGATTTTACCTTCATTTCGGCTTTATTTCAATTACTAAAATGACCATTAATAGTTTTACTTTTCTTAAAAAATTAAGAGGTATTGATAAAATTAGTCAAATTAGTCAAAATAACAAAAAATTATTAAAACGTAATGATTTGAAATATACTTTGAAGAAAACCTTTTAATTTTAAAGGGGTACTTAGGAAGAATTAGTCTCTCTCTTTGTAAGTACACATGGCCTTTCATTTAATTAATAATATATTATATTATATGCAAGTACAGTTTTTTAAATATACTTTGGAGATTTGAAGTACACTACAAGTGCATATTCAATACAACAAAGCACACTTCTTTTTCACATGATATCTTTCTAAAAAACTCAAATAGGCATGATGCATGCACAAACGAATATATTTCATTAAATTGCTGTATATTTGCCCGATTTGAGCAGCTGTGAGTAAAGATGGCAGCACGCAGGTCACATGTGCATCCGGGGGATGACGGACAGGGATGCTAACGGCTAACTCTCTGCAGATGCACCTGTAAACACAGGGTTAAGTTTAGATTACGGCTGAGAGATTGCAGACATAGCTTTAGCTTCAGGCCACGCCGCCGCTGTCCCACGCAGCCATTAATAACACACACTAATTTCCCTTTAGCTCTAAAACCTGACGCTTAATGTCACTGCTCTGAATTACAGAAATGTGCTGCAATTAAGAGCCGCTCGCAGATCCGTGAATCACCAGCACTTCGTTACTGCGTGACCTCAGACGGGTTCACGTCTCAAACGCACCGGACGGTCAGTGCAAGCACTGGAGCCATTCACACACACACACACACACACACACACGTCTGCGCTGTGATTGGCTCCCGTTGAGAGCCGCTCTGCTCTCTGATGAGTCTGTCTCACTCAGACACGAATAATTTTGCTTCTTAATGTCTGAAACGTCTGAAACTCCAGGAGAGTTGAGGCTCTGGCGCTCCTCTCCACCAGACCCTGTACTCCCATAAGCATAAAAATACTAGGGATTTGCATAAATACATCATCAACTAGCTGCTGGGTTGGATGAACGACTAGTCAAGTCACCTGATTAATGCTTTTGATGGCGTTCTTGCAAAGCGTTGGCATTAGACCTGTTTTGCATTCAAAAACACAACAAAACAGAACAAAATACAAAGATTGCAACATTTTTTATAAAAAGATAATGAAAATGTTCATTGTTACATAAAATAAGTGTATTTTGAATTCAAGACACATTAAAAACACAAATGCATTTTATTGTGCAAACTGTCTAAGCTTAAACACTAGTGTTATTCTAACATTATATACTATTATAATTACTAATATTTTGAAGTAGCATTTATTTTTATAATTTCAATTTTTATTTTAGTTTTAGTGATTTTAGTCATGCCCTTTTGCCATTTGTTTTTTTGTGTTTCAAATATTTCTATTTAGCTTTATTTCTTTTATATTTCCATTTTAATTTGAGTAATTTTACCACTTAAACTTATTTCAGTTAGTTGCCAAAGGAAAGTTTTTTTTTTACTTTAAGTTGTTCATCTAATATTTATTATTTTATTTCAGCTTTATTTGAATTACCAGAACAATAATTCTATTTAAATAATACTTAATAAATATATACTTAAATAAATAAATAATGAAACAAATAATAAAATATAGATTTTTACTTTTCATTTTAGTTTTTGAGTAAAAATAATTTTAAAATAATAAAAAATACGTTCATTATAACTTAATTATATTTTCAACTTTAATATTTTAATATTTTGAATTAGCTTTTATTTTTTATAATTTTAATTTTAGTTTAAATTATAGTAACTTTGTTAAGCATTTCTGTAATTTAATTCCTTTTTTATATTTTATATTTTTTAGCCATTGTAGTACTTCAGTTTAAGCTTATTTCAGCTAGTTGCCAAGGGAAAGTGCTGTTTTAACCTTATGTTTTTCATCTGAAATGATATTAATTAAAGGCCAACACTTTTCTTGGCTCAGCTCGGATGAAACCTGTCCCTGAGCTTCTGCAGTCTATTCTGGGATTCTACTACAATGCAACCAAAAGGAAGTATCTCAATCTGATGCACTTTTACTTGATGTTGTCATTATT